>JALPQI010003273.1:0-83696 GCA_025490895.1 Thaumatotibia leucotreta
TGGGGGAACTGTCCATCCTAAGTTTGCGGGTTCAAATCCCAGCGGGCGCTTAATTAATCACCGTTTTAGATGGGTCTAGCGGCCCATTTGCATTATGGTGTCTACGCCTCCTAAGGTCTATTGTCTTAATATTTACTAGGACATATTCACTAAGATCAAATTTTGAATTCTATTCAATCAAAACAGAGTTGGGGGCCTTAGAAGGCTATTCCAATGGTTTGGAAGTCACACGCGAAGTCTATTTGTGTTAATATCTGCGGCATTAACATTTGCAGCCGAGTGAAAAGGTTTGAAAAACTACTTCCTGGCATCCGTTTCCGGCGCGGTTTTTACCGGAAGTTCTATTTTCAACTTCCAACGGCTCGACTTGACTAGTTGGCTTGCTTTTAATGTTTTAGTTCCCTATGCGCCAATATATTAGAAAAAGTCTTAGGTCTGGAAAGGCTTTCTCAAACTTTGAATGAAATGTTGACATTATGTACAGTCAGCTGCAGAGATAAATAGACCCCCTTGCATACAAATTTGTATCTGCATGATTAATAATTATACACACCTAGTCGTTTACTATTGGTCTTACTACTCACAACACAAGCTTTTTGAAGCTTTCCTGACTTAGGTACTTATGGTTACTTTTTGTAAGACTGTCGCGAATACAAATATATGAAGACACACCTACTTTAAAAACGGATGAATATCACTAGCCTCTAATACATATACTATTATATAGTTTGCATGTACCTAACAAAACTCAGACACAAAATTGTTATCGGTTCCCCGCGATACAGGTGTAACCTAGTGCGGGGGCCTCTGGTAACTATACATTGTAATGCTTTTGGAAATAAACTATTCTTATTCTTATTCTTATATAATGCTCTTACCACCTTGTTCATATCATAAAAAACGATCAACTCGACACATCACATCACATCATCAGCCTATCTCAGTCCACTGCTGGACGTAGGCCTCTCCTATTGATTATGCGTGTAGAAGGTACAGGAATGCCAATAATCGCCACGCTGTGCAACTGGATTGGCGATCGCAGTAATGTGTCCACTATGATGACGCTGCTGCTCATAATCAATCTTCTATCAAAAAATGGTCAGTGACACTTCAATCTGCCTTAGTCGGCTCTTACGACACCCGCGGGAAGTGTTGGCGTGGTGACAAATGTATTCTTAATGCCGTCACCACGTGGTATCAACTCCATTTGATATAATATGTATTTGTTTAGTCTCTTTCTAATAAATATCATTGTCAAAAGGTACAGATAACGACAAAACACATTTATTTATTAATCAATATAATTGTAAAAAAAAGATTTCGTCTAATTGTAAACCTCCTCATTTTTTGAAGTCGGTTAAAAACTCAAAGTGGATTTTCGGGTAAAGTCGACCTTAACCTCCTTATTCATAGACGTCCCTTACCTTAGCAAGCCGCTAAGTATTACTTGTCCCTTTTGGTCTTATATAGAAATACTGATAAGATCGAAAGAGACAAACAATACTTAGAGCTTGCTAAGTTGGAGACGTTTATGAATAAGAGGGTAAAAACGTACTTTGTGATGTTATCTAGGCAAAACGGCTACATTGTCGATGGCGCTTACGTCCCACGGCGTTGTATTTGTATACGAACTTACGAACATAACGCCATAAGCGCCATCGGAAATGTGGTCCTTTTGCCCAGCTATGCTATTCTCTTATTCACACAGTCGACGCTGCGTTCGTCAACGAGCTCGACGACGAGACAGCCTTCACTTCGACGTAGAGCGCAGCGCTGCGAAAATGTATTCACTAACGTAGAACAGCTCGTCGTCGAACAGTTCGAGTTCGAGTTACCGCCTACAGTTTCTGTACTGTAGGCGGTAACTCTCGACGCAGTGTAGTTCCAGCTCACGCCGCATTCGTCGCCGAGCGCTAGTGTCGTTTAAAGTGCATTAGTGAATACCATTTTTAGGCTCGACGCTGCCGCAGCGCTGACACAGCGCTGTTAGCAAGGCGGTTTCCTTAGTGAATAACACTGCAGATATCATCACACTTATAGTAACACTATGAATATAACTCAAAGCTCTCAGTAATTCAACTATAAATACCCCAGTCAAGAAAGTTGCAAGAGCAGAGTTGCGTGTAAACTAGGCCGCAAGTAATTTAAAGAATCCGCCCGCAAAGTATGATAATTAAGTTGCGGGCCATCAATCAAGCGCCATCTGTCGGTGCGTTACCGCATCTATAGCCAGTCTTGACCGACCACTGAAAAAAACAATCATTTACAATAATAATTATATCAAAAATATCCGGTAATTTGACTTTTCCGGTAAAATATTACATAAAAACATACGATTCGTATATTATTTAGCTAACTTATATGGTATAGAATAAGCCCGTATTTTAATTAAGCTAGTAAATATTTTTTTGCTCCCGTCGTCCGGGCTTTTGACTATTTTATTAGCTGATGGGAATTAGTTGCTCGTAGTAAGGAAAATTATTCTCCTATTGGAATTAAAACTAATATTGCTCACTACACGATTCTGACCAAGATATGTTTGAAGTTCACAAAATTAGATAAGGTAGAAGTACTAGTACCCGACGCTGTACCAATACTCGTCATTATAGCTTGAGTTGCCATCGATAAGATAAAATCAACTATTAGGGCATTTAAACGATGATTAATGTATACATACATTAATGCTTCATATCCCAACTTTGAAATAATTAGCTTATATCTCAATTATTTGCATAATTTTAAGACAGGCTGACGTTTATTAGGACCGAGTGTTAATATTTCCAATGTCCCAATAAGCGACATTTAAACTTTTACTGAAGTGACGGCTATTGGGACTGCCGGCAAAAGCATCTGACGTTTACTCATACAATGCAGTTGACTAAGAAAATTTGCAATTTTGAGAAATTTTGATATTGTCACCCTATAAAATAAATACTATTTAACAAAATAACAAACTCCTCTCCCAAAACACATGACAATAATTTATGTAGATTTATATATGAGCAAAATATCGTGATTCAAATAAATATTCTCTGTACCTTACGAAATTATAAAATTCCGTTCCGCATCTAAAAATCCAACCATAGCTTTCAAGTTACAAGACCCCAAACCAAAACCAGGTAAAAGTATATTAATTCATCATTGAATTATATCCAAGTTCCCTTATTTTACTAAATAAACCTCGTTTCTAACCCGGACTATAGCTTTGGACCCCTAGTTGCCAAACAACTTGAGTGGGCTGATGTATTCATCTAATTGATTATTCCATGGAATCAGGTAATGCCAGGAAAACAATGTTCCTGATAAATATTTACCCATCTTCTTTGGGAGTTGTTTCATCAATTTTCTTATTTTCTTGGACACTAGTTAGGCGATGTCTGCGCGTTAAATTTGTTAATAGGTATTTTTTGTTCTTTTACACTCACATCGAGAGCACTTTTGATTAAAATAAATAAATAAATAAATATCTTGGGACATCTTACACAAATCTACCTAATCCCACGGATATAATAGATATAAAAAAAAACTTCCACGACTTCTACGATGGTCATGGTTGACGGTAGGCCCTTGGCGGTAGAATAAACGAGGTTCTTATTTTCTCTGGCACTGGCAAGTCAAATCAGCAGCTTTTTACGAACTGTCAAAACGATCACTTCTATGGAATTTTATATGAAATACTCAAAAGTGACGTCACGTTTGAGTACTGCCAAATGACCTACTCTATCAAGTTCTTTTCAATTTATTAAATAGAAGTTCTGTACAAAAATTACTGCAATCTACATCTTAGTAATAATTTCTTCGTGTATTATGTCGTGCATAATGTTAAATAATTTATTTTAACTACAGTCATCATCCGTATTGTCGGAATCCATCGCCAAGAACGCAAATAAAACTCCATTAAATTCAATCGTTTCACTTTAATGACTCTAAATCTCGCCCTTTTTAATGAATATATTTTTTATTCAGATATATTTCTCCGGTTAATTTAGACGAATGCGCAACCCTTGCCCGCTAAGCAACAATATTTTTCTGTTAAACATAACGACGTAATTAATTTCACTTATAAAAGACGATGGGGAACTTAAACGCGTTTTTGCTATTTTACTTTAGGAATTTTCTTTAGAACGGGGTAATAAAGCGAGAGGACAATAAATATCGTGAAACGAAAAAACTATGATTGAACCTAATGATTAATAGGTAATGAACAAACATACACGACGTATAGGTACATATTTAACAGGTCAGTGAGGGCAGTAAATAAACGTTCAATGTGAAAATCTACTAAGAATTTGTGAGCATGAGAAAAAAAAACATTTTAGGAAAGTTTTCCTGTGGTGAAAAATAAAAATGAGAAAAAAACAAATAGACATTAAAATACTACTAATAAAAAAAAAAATTTCTGGATATTACACGTTACAATCAAAAACATACGAGTACGTAGCTATTAGGAAAGCTTCGAAATGGTAAAAATTATAAATGGGGAAAACAACGAATGGATATTAAAATACTAGTGGAAATACATTTCGGGAATTTAAACGCTACACTCTACTCTTTAATTTGTCGCGTTTTGTTATTACAAAAAAAAAATACTATACATACCTACATTTACTATAGAGGAAATGTGAAATTTTATTTGTTATGTAATGTTTATCTATCGACAATACGAAAGCTAACATGTGCCAAATTATAACGAGATAAAATCCCGATTCAGTTTAAATTAGATCCCAAAGCAAAGCCCAGTGGGCACAATAATCTTTATAATTCCCCTTTTTCTAAAGCCAAAACCAAATCTGACTTACTAACCTCGTTTCAAAACTCTGATAAAAACTTTCTACCTCCTCTCACTTCGCTGGAATCATAATTCCACCAAAAGACGTCAATAAATTATCATTAAAAGCTCGCCAGGATTCTACGACTCATTTATTGAACAATGCGACTGAAAAATGACGGGGAAGTGGTATAATGACTGATAAAGTGGTACTGATTTGTGACAACTTTGTCCGATTTAAGTGGGTCAGCGGTATAATTAAGGGATACAGCAGGCCTAGCTTAGATGCCATTCTGGGGGGAGATACGAACGCTCGAATCTTTCATTCGAAAATGAATAAAAACGATGAAATACTATTTTTGAGATTCGAGTGATAGAAAGTTCAAAAACGACTGCGGTTGACCATTCGTATTCAATTCTATTGATAGAAATTGGATAAGTACGTAGATACCCCAATAAAGTGTCACTGTCAAGTCTGTCAACTGAGACCCTACCGCGAACCACGAACGAAGTGTTGGCTCTCTCTCGCACTTGTGAATTCGTACGTAAGTGTGATATAGGCAACACTTCGTTCGTGGTTCGCGGTAGGGCCTCTGTTGATGTTTGTTTGTGTCGAGGGGCCGCACATAGTGTGCCACTAAGAGGGATAGACATAGTCACTTACTACTAAGACGAAAGTGCCACACAGGCACTTAGTGACGTATTCAACGCATTTGTCTGGCACTTACATTTAGCATCTAATGCACACACACACAAAAAATAGTGGCACAGTGATAAGGACGGACGATTATCGTTCCTTTTCACTTCCACTAGTAAAAAGTTTCATAAGACCATCTCTTTCGTTCTTGCTATTATTATAACGTTGTCAAATCCATATTAATCCTACATTCATGGTTTGTGTGCACCATAGATTATAATAACATTGATCGTAGATTTACGTTCCGATTCACTAGCGGTACATGTTTTTTTATAATAAAAACTGTTAAATAATGTTTCATATGTTATAATTCATTATTATTTTAGGCTAGAATATAAATTCCGACGTCAGTGTGCCATAATTTAGCTTTATTACATTAAATTTTAAAAACGTGTAAATATCGACTTTCTGCGTGCAACGTGTCGCAAAGATATCGATAATCAATCTCTAGCTTTTCGAGTGCGACTTTCAAAAATAGGGTATATTGGCTTCATTCGAAAATAGTCGTGAAAAATTTTGTCATTCGAATTTGAATTCGAACGGGAATTTGAATTCGTGCGATAGAAATTCAAAAATCGGCCCCAATCGTATACGATAAGCGATAAGTCACGTGCCTTAACAATGTATGAAAATAATCACGTGACTTTTCGTTCGAATACACGGAATGTACCTATGAAAATGAATAAAATTATATATCATGTAGGTACAGACTGTATAATAAACAAAAAAGAGCAGATTTTCGTTTCGATATTATTTTAATTAAGAAAAATTAGGAGTAATATATTTAATATCGTATGTTCTTTATTTTGTATGAAGACTTCGCACATGTCTCCGACCCAAAATAAATTAAAACTTAAAACTGTGCATAACAAGTAATATACAGGTTGCCCAAAAAAATATTGCATTTCCGTTGTCAGTGAGGTTTTGGAACGCAGCGTAGTCACCTTAGGTGATTTTTTGAAAATAATTAAAGTTTCAGGCGTAGTACTTAGTAGTACAAGTAGTAAAGTAATAGTAGCTTCACCTAGTTCTATTATAATAATAATAATAATGCAGAAGGCGGTAATCCTGGACACGGCGCGCATAGTCCGGCGGTTCCTCTCCCTGTAGCCCTAACCACCGGCAGCTTGGGCCCGCCCCGTTGCCGGCGGCACCCTAGGTTAGGTTTTTTATAATGTGTTTCCTTGTTTTGTATTGTTTTTGTATGTTTTATTGTATTTTATTTTATAACCATATTATAAATCACCTAACCTAAGAGTAAAATTAAATAAAGGATATAATAATAACTGTATTCCCAAAATACAGACATAACATACAATTTTGCTGGGACCTCTCTTTAGGCTAACAATGCCTGTGTTAAGACGTCCCGCTCTTCTAACAACCATAAATTATTATTTGTTTAAATGCATATCGAGATATATTACTGTAGTACAATAATCAGGAGTGTAAATATCATTAATTACATTTAAGAAACCATTTTGTGTGTGTGTGTGTGTGTGTGTGTGTGTGTGTGTGTGTGTGTGTGTGTGTGTGTGTGTGTGTGTGAGTGTGTGTGTGTGTGTATATTATATTTCATAACCGTACCGACCCTCCAAAAATCTCCAAAAGCCTTCTAAGTGCATTCAGACCAAAAGAGCTTTCGCTGTTCTATCCCCCGCTTTACGAAATCAACGAAATTCGTTTGGTCTGAATTCACCTTAAAGCAGATCTCAAAAATGTTGTACACAAAACAAATAGTCAAATAACTGGTTAATTTTCCTATTTTGTTCCCATTCTTTTATACGATTACCAATAATTTTGATTATTATTTTGCATAATCAAGAAAGTCCACAATCTATAAATCCTTCCAATAATTGATGTTTTGTTATTAAAAAAGTTGATAACAAAATTGGAAAACATGGCGCTGGCCTACTACCGCGAAAATCGAAATTTGTAAATTTCGAGGATTTTTCTCCGTCACTCAAACGAAGGCGTCATTAGAGTGAGAGAGACAAATCCTCGAAATTTACGAATTTCGTTTTTCGCGGTAGGGCCGCTGATACGGGGTGCAATTTTTTTGAGAAGTGCTCACTAGGGTGGCCCAAACCCGGCTCGCAGGTAACGATAATGCATTTTTTTCGGCCCGAATGTAATATTACATTGTTTAAGGGCGGTAAATAAGAATTTGTGAACGAGTGTAAAAGAAAAGCCCAAGCCGAAGGTGCGGGCTTTACTTCACACGAGTTCATAATTTTTGTACCGCCCGTAGCACACACAATGTTTTTCATCACACCTGTGAGGCAAAAAAAGTAAATAAAACAATATATTTTCGACGTAATGTTGTATGAAAATCCTTGACAGCCCTAGGGTAATGAATGACGCATCTACGGTGCGCATCGCCTCAGCGCATTGGCGCACTTACCGAACAGGTGTGATGAAAATAACAATAAATACTTCCGTAGCCGTACCATAAGCTGGAAAGTAAAGGATACATTAGGTGTGACTCGATACGTAGCCTGTAGCAGGCTATCGCGCTCGCTCCTATAAATAAATAAATAAATAAAATAAATATCTTGGGACATCTTACACAAATCAACCTAGTCCCACGGTAAGCTCAATTAAGGCTTGTGTTGTGGGTACCAGGCGACGATATATACAGTATGTATCACCTCGTAGAGCAAAGAAAGAAACCCATTAATATTTAGATCATACTAAACAACTTTTACTATGGGGCCAACATCGAATTCGCGAAAAAAAAAATTACTCTCCCATACAACGTGTTCATTCATGATCACGCAATCAAAATGTATGAAACTGTCAAATTTTTTTTCGTGAATTCGGGTTTGGCCCCATAGTAAAAGTTGTTTAGTATGATCTAAACATTAATGGGTTTCTTTCTTTGCTCTACGCGGTGATACCTACATACTGTATAATAGACAGATACGTATAGATACTTAGATACATACACAGCCATGACCAAGGAACAAACATTTGTGATAAATAAATACACAAAGAATGCCCTCGCCGGGATTCGAACCCGGAACCTCCAGCTTCGTAGGCAGGGTCACTACCAACTAGGCTACAGAGGCTGACATCTATATCGTATACTCGTAAATAAGTGCAAGCGTGATAGAATGCTACGTATCGAGTAAAACCTACACTGAAAAAAATGCTAAGTTGAATTTATCAGATCTTGCGTAATTCTAAGGTGATTGGGTCCTATCACAATTTTTATTTTATTTTACCAAACTTTTTATGTTGGCATTCCACACGTTGGCAACCTAAGTTACTTCGGTATAATTTTTTTTCAGTGTAACGTTCCCGATACTTGCTAAGTCATGGTACAGTTACAGAAACATGTCTAATTAGCCAAATACAAAGGCGAAATAAAAAACGGCTCGCGATCACGGCCTATTTACTGCTAACCATCCCGTGTCGCAACTTCTTTTATTAAAACACGGAAATTTTAACAAGAAAATTTGAATAGCCTCACGCCATCTGGCCTGAACTTCGCCCCTTAGGGGCGTCGATTTTTTAGGGATCCTTAGGGTCCACTAAACTTGAACAGACCCACAAATCAGTGAACTTAGACGCATTTCATTCGGCATCATGAGCTGCCATCAGTCTGTCAAAATAGTACATTATACATTACGACACAAGTGCGAAAAATATGAAATTCGAAACGAGTGGTGATGTTTTAAAACACAACCGATACCGGGTATTTTTAATCGACACGAGTTACGAATTTCGTTTTTGCACGTGTTTCGTACGACGTGTTTTAGTACAGATGGCCTTCCGAAGTTTTGGACCTGACGTAAAATCTGTACTAAAAATGTCATTTTCTGTACAAGCTTTTATAATTGACTGTCTGTACTTTACGTATCAAGCATTTCAATTTTCATCTAACATAAATGAAATAAATTAAACTATGTATATTAGAAATCCATTTTATTCTATTCAAATCTAAACTGAATGACATTGACATAATATATGTATAGAAAGAAAACGTAAAGAACAAGGAGTCAATATACCACAATCCTCCCCACTAAAATTATAATAATATCTCGAAAATAATAAGGACTAAAACACACCCTACTTATAAATGGGGTTTTTATTCCTTGTACTACGAGGCATGGGACGGTTCAATACGGGAGATGCACTTCCAACACTTTCTCCATGACTTGATGGAGAGGCAGACCCATGCGCAGGTAAAATTGGTATCTCTGTCACGCTATCATGAGGTATAGGTCGAATTTGTATCTCATGTGATAAAGAACTTTCGTGCGAAACTGGTAACCGGGTGTCAATCCCTGGAGGTTCTGACTCTGTCAACGGGCACGATAACATACCTAACCCTCTCGGTCTACGCTGATCGATATGTCTGTGACCTACCCCGCTTGTATCAGATGCCACAGTATAGTCAGCAGCTCCTAAACTTCTCGGTCTTAGCTGATCGATATGCCTGTGAGCTACTCCACCCATATCCGACGTCACTGTATAATCAGTAGTCCCTAATCGGTCTACCACTACCCCAGGTACCCACTTGTTTCCCGTGTTAAATTGCCTAAACCATACTGGCTCACCAACATTAACCGACCTCTGCGATCCACTCGCTTCTTGTATCATTCGTTTCTGCGAAACTAAGGCTCTTACTTGCCTGTCCGGCTTCAGAATATCAAGACCCGTGCGTAATTTACGATTTATGAGACATTGAGCGGGGCTTTCACCTGTAGTGCAATGGGGCGTGTTCCTATAATGCAGCAGAAAGGTCTGTATTGACGTCATAATAGGAAGATTTTGTGTAATAGCTTTCTTCACCACCCTTTTTATGGTCTTGACAGCATTTTCAGCTGCTCCATTCGAAGAAGGATGGTACGGAGCTGAAAACATGTTGAATGTGGTTTCCCTTAGTAAATTCAGAAAATTCTTTACTAGTAAAGGGCGGACCATTGTCTGAGACAATTTGCTTCGGGAACCCAAAAGAGAAAACACTTCGGTTAATCTTTCTATGGTACTACTAGCTGAAGTACTGGGTACCTGAAAGACCTCTAACCATTTCGAAGTAGAGTCGACTAAAACTAAGTAGGTTTTGCCCTGCATTGGACCCATGAAATCGACATGAATTCGAGTCCACGAACTACCAGCATAGGGCCAAGGACAAGGCACGTGGCCTCTAGGAGCATCCTGTTCCAATGCACAAACTTCACAGGCCTTACATTTAGATTCAATATCTTCATCCAAGCCAGGCCACCATACATAGCTCCGTGCCATAGACTTTGTTTTAACAATGCCCATATGAGGCTCGTGTAACATTTCTATCACTGCACGCTGGCAAGATTGCGGAACCACCACGCGATGGCCCCACATGACACATCCATATTCAGAATACAGTTCTTGCTTTCTGTTAAAGAAAGGTTGTAAGTTCTTCATATCATTCGACTCTGGCCATCCATCGTTAATGTAACCTAAAATCCGCCCTAAAATAGGGTCTTTTGCCGTTTCCCGCTTGATGGTGTTACTGTCCATTGCTAATGCTTCTTGAACATAGTGTAAATACGTATGCTCCGGAATAGCCTGTTCCGTTCCCGCATCGCTCTCCACAGGCAGCCTCGACAAGCCATCCGCCACATTTGCCTTGGTGTTTATATATTCTATATCGTAAGAAAATGCAGACAATATCAAGGCCCACCTCTGCATACGGCTCGCCGCCATTGCCGGAATACCCGCCCTAGGGCCGAACAGACTCACCAACGGTTTATGGTCCGTCCTTAACGTAAAATGTCGACCATACAAATACTGGTGGAACTTTTTTAAACAGAAAATAATAGCTAAGGCCTCTCTATCAATTTGTGAGTAATTTTTCTCCGCCACGCTAAGCGACCGTGAGGCATAGGCTATGGGGCGCTCGCCCCGCACGCTGGGCTGAGCTAGTACACCCGCCACGCCGCGCGCGCTTGCGTCACACGTCAATATTAAAGGTTTATCCTCATCATAGTGAGCTAAAACCTTCGATCCAGACAAGCGCCGCTTAATAGTCACAAAAGCCTTCTCACACTCATCCGACCAATTCCAAACGACTCCCTTCTTTAACAATTCGTGCATAGGACTCAAAATGGAACTCATATTCTTAACGAACTTCCCATAAAAGTTGACCATGCCCAAAAAAGATCGTAACTCCGTAATATTTTTGGGAGTAGGCACCTTTAACATTGCTTCGATTTTAGTCGGATCTGTGGCAATTCCGTCCTTTGACACTATGTAGCCTAAATAATTTACTTGATCCACGAGGAATACACACTTACTTTTTTTTACTTTCAAACCGCTTTTCATGCAACCTTTTCAACACTGCGTCCAAAGCCTTAAGATGCTCTTCCTTAGAACAACCTCCAATAATGACATCGTCTTGGAAAATTCCTACCGACGGATGTACTCCCTTTAATAAATTAGTCATAGTTCTTTGAAAAATGCCGGCACTAGAGGCTAAACCAAATACAAGGTGGTAATACCTAAAAAGTCCCCTATGCGTATTGATTACTGTCAAGTCCCTTGAAGCCTCATTAAGAACTAACTGATTATAAGCCTGAGACAAATCGATCTTACTGAAAAATTTTGAACCATTTAAAGTCACAAGCAGATCCTCCACTCTCGGTAACGGGTATCTATCGACCAGCAAGACCGGGTTCAGCGTTATTTTATAGTCCGCGCAGAGTCTCAAACCACCATCAGATTTACTTACAGGTACCAAAGGCGTTGCCCATTCTGAAGTGTCAACCGGTTCTATGATTCCATCGCGCAACATCGCATCCAACTCACTATCCACCCGCCGCAGCAACGCGTACGGGAGAGGAGGGAGAGGACGTGCGCGGCAGTAAATAGGAATCGCTCCTTCGCGCATGTGCAGTTGTATCTCTCCACCATTGAACCGACCCAAGCCACCGTCAAAAAGTTCCTTATATCTGTCGAGCAAAACATTCACATCATTTGGGATATTATCATTAACAACATTATTAATATTACTAGCACGAGAACAAGTTACAGGTATTTTCAATTCACTCAACCAATGTCTACCCAGCAATGACGTTGTTCCCCTGTTGACGACAAATAACTCTAATTTCTTAGAAATGTTCCCATACTTGACTGTCGGCTTAAAAAATCCAATTGTTTCAATTTTAGTCTCATTATAGCAATTAAGCCTTAGACTACAAGGTTTTAACTGAACGTCAGCAAACATGGCGTTAAAAGTCTCCCTGTTTATGCAAGACACTGCGGAACCCGTGTCGGCTTCCATATGAACAATTTTATCATTGACAACCAAAGGCAAACTTACCGGTCTGTAATTGCTTAGTGATAAATGATTAATACCGTCGTCGTCACTTGAACAATCGGTTTCATCTTCCACCCTATTTATGGATTGCGTCACACTACTCTCGACGAAGTTAACGTCATTTATCTCCCGACGATTATTCGCCAAATTCATCTTGCTAGAGCCTTCACCAGTCAACAGGCACATTCTGCGTAAATGGCCAACGTTCTTGCACTTGCTGCAAGTATGCTTCCGGTATTTGCATCGTGTCGCAGTATGGTTATGCCAGCCACATACTATACATGGTGCGCCGCTGGCCGAATCCACTTGACGTTGAGGTACAGATTTTGCGGTGCTTGCCGAGCACGTTGTATACTGCCGCCCGGAACCGCCATAACGACTGCTTCGTATACTTAGCTTATTAACCTCATTTCCGGTACTATCAATTTGCGCCTTATTAATTTCCGTTCGCTCTACTGAAGCTGCATCACGCTCTGCAGACTCTAGCGACTTGGCAATCCTAATCGCAGTTTCATATGTAAGTGTTTCCTCCGCGAACAGCCTCTGACGAATCACATCGCGACTAACGCCACATACAAACTGATCCCTGAGATTATCCTCCAGGGAAGTACCGAAGTCACAATATTTCGATAGACGTTTGAGTTCCGCAACATAACATGCAACCGTTTCACCAGACATTTGCCGCCGTTGTCTAAACTTGTACCTTTCCGCCATAATTGACGGTTTTGGTTGCAAATGTTGGGATAAAATGGTGACCGCACGATCATAGGATAAGTCCTTCGGCAGCGTGGGGCTAGCCAAAGATGTCAATAGCTCATAAACATCTTCACCCATTAGGGAAATAAGCGTGGCAAGCTTTTTATCGTTTTTTACACCATTTGCCGTAAAATACATTTCCAATCTTTCCGTATACGATTTCCAGTTCCCGTCGATAAGGTTGAACTCTTTTGTACTTCCGATGGACATTTTGGCTAATTAATCACTCGTCGCCAATGAAATAAATTAAACTATGTATATTAGAAATCCATTTTATTCTATTCAAATCTAAACTGAATGACATTGACATAATATATGTATAGAAAGAAAACGTAAAGAACAAGGAGTCAATATACCACAATAAAGATGAGTCTAACAGCGCAAAGTCAACTCAACACCTAATAGGTGGCTAACATTATATTTACTTGAAGTTTTCAATGTATTGTCCACTAAAGTGATGTTTTTATTAATATGTTTAATCCATATTTTACACTTAAAATTATCCAAGATAATATACCTATCATCATCATCATCATCATCATGAGCCTATGATAGCCCACTGCTGGACGTAGGCCTCTCCTTTTAACTATGCGTATGGACGCATTAGGAGGTAAATGCCCGTAATCGCCACGCTGGGCAAGCGGAATGGCGATCGCAGTAATGTGTCCACTATGATGATGCTGCTGCCCATCATCAATCTTGTAGAATGGTCAGAGACTCTTCAATCACTTAATTAGTTAATAATTAGTTTCCTTAACTAGTTAATAGTTAGTTGAAATTATTGATATTAATTAGTATTAACGTAAAAATATCCGTCATTCGATAACGTGTTTCACGAAATGTTTCAAAGACGACAATAGCTATGGAAAGTCATATTTGCTTTTTTTTGTATTCTACTGACGGACGGTTTAATTTTTCGTATCAGAACTGTTTCTTCCAAACGGAACCCTCATAACTGAGCCCCAAACACGCTTGCCTCGTATTTTCTCACAAAAAATATGAGCACCCTGTAAGCTAGTTAGATATGGTAAGGGACGGCTAATGACAGTTTAAACGAGAGCGAGAGAGACAGCTATTGCACTCGTAACTCGTTCGGTCAAGAATAATTTATTAGTTTGATTCGAGTTTGCGGGTTCGATTCCCGGGCTCATCTTTAAAAGCTTCCGTTTTTCGGTTCAGTGGTTGACCTACTTAAGGGTTGAAACACACTGGATGAGGAAAGCAGAGCATTTCTCTCTGTAGACAAGGTAATGGAATAATAGGGATGATGACTATAGTTAAATAGTACATTACGACACAAGTGCGAAAAACATGAAATTCGAAACGAGTGGCGATGTTTTAAAACACGACCGATAGAGAGTGTTTTAAATCGACACAAGTTACGAATTTCGTTTTTGCACGTGACTCGTACGACGTTTTTTTAGTACAGATGGCCCTCCGCTAAAAAACTGCGTACGAGACACGTGCAAAAAGGAAATTTGAAACTCGTGTCGATTTAAAACATCGCCACTCGTTTCGAACTTCATGTTTTTCGCACTTGTGTCGTAATGTTCTAATTTAACATTATCCACGACATAATACACGAAGAAATTAATACTAAGATGTACAGAAAAAGAACTTAAAAGAGTAGGTCATTTGGCAGTACTCAAACGTGACGTCACTTTTGAGTATTTCGTTTGAAAAGCCATAGTGGTAATCGTTTTGACAGTTCGAAAAAAGATGCTGATTTGACTTGCCAATCATCATGCTTATTGAGTAGGGTCACGTCTAAAAATATGTATACATTTCGGAACGTAATATGTCAAAGGTATAAAATTTATTAGAGCCGACCGTACTATGTTGTACACTTTTGTCACTTTTGTTGCTGTTTGAACATTGTCACATTGATACATAGTCCAGCCCCAATTTCATTATGTTGACAAGTGCTATAATTGTAAATTACTGTTTCCCCAATCGGGGGCGTCTATAGGCTACAGTTACCTCTTACCATCGGAAGAGCCGTGCGTTTGTTTGCCACCGGCATAAAATGTTGTGCAGGAACTTTAACAAATCAGCAGGAAATAATTACTTTTTTGCAAAGAATTACTTGTCACGAAAAACACGATAATTGTAGCGAAATTCCGACATAGCCAAACTTCATGTCAAGATTTAATGAAAATTGTAGGTACTAATCCTTGCGACAATTGTCACGGATTTCGGAAAACAAAAAGTAGTTTATTAACGATGTAACAACGTTATTAATAATAATTTTGTGTTCGTTGCAAACAAGCACATGGACCGTCCGATAGTAAGCGGTAGCCGTAGCCTACGGCGGCCTGTGACGTCAGTAGGTAACAGTGATATTTTACAATTGTCACACTTATAAATTATGTTGAAATAGGTCACAGATTTAAGAGATTTCATCCAGTTGCTCTTAAAGAACATGGGTCGAGAAAAAAAAATTGACAAATGAGGCACATCTTGTACAATAGGCTTTTGCCCTCATTAGTCAGTAGAATATAAAAAAAATAAACAAACCTAAGAACTTGCATTAAGTATTCCCAACTCTCACACTTTTAGAATACAATCTTGGTATTATTACAAATTTAAAACCTTTAGGTTAAAACCGTGACGTGACAGAATAACAATAAAATAGTACATTACGACACAAGTGCGAAAAACATGAAATTCGAAACGAGTGGCGACGACACGAGTTACGAATTTCGTTTTCGCACGTGTCTCGTACGATATTTTTTAGTGCAGATGGCCGAAGTTTTGGACCTGACGTAAAATTACACACTTCTCGCACTAGAGCCTAAAAAAGGCACCATCTGTACTAAAATAGTACATTACGACACAAGTGCGAAAAAACATGAATTTCGAAACGAGTGGCGATGTTTTAAAACACGACCGATAGGGAGTGTTTTAAATCGACACGAGTTACGAATTTCCTTTTTGCACGTGTCTCGTACGACGTTTTTTAGTACAGATGGCCCTCCGAAGTTTTGGACCTGACGTAAAATGACACACTTCTCGCACTAGAGCCTAAAAAATGCACCATCTGTACTAAAAAAAATATTACAAATTCAACGCAACGGAGAGTTGTCGAGTTTGCGGATGATTGTGATAGACACACGTCTTTGAGTGGCTTAAGGTTGTACCTTCGAAACATTAAGTATAGATGTCGCTAGTGTTTAGTTTCACAATACCAAATATTGACTAAATTCGCTGTGATTCGCGGAAGGTTGTCTGGTA
Organism: Thaumatotibia leucotreta; assembly: GCA_025490895.1. NCBI lineage: Eukaryota > Metazoa > Arthropoda > Insecta > Lepidoptera > Tortricidae > Thaumatotibia > Thaumatotibia leucotreta. Next base: position 16,759 of record JALPQI010003273.1, read on the forward strand.
ATTGGAAGCACGTTGGGCCGGCAATCCAGAGGAAGCGGGTTCGAATCCCGTGACGACCAGAGTCTGCCGCAGTTAATTTTTTCTATGATAAGCACATCTGTTACGACATTGCGGGAAAAATTATTGACTCAAATGATTAAGTTTTTTGTTTGATCTTTATCATAACATCAAATACAAATGGGTAAATCCACAAGACTGTAACATCGGTTACCAATTCTTTTATATGCTCTTATATTAATTAAGTGGATTTAAGCATCCACATAATCTACCTACAGGGCTAAACTTGACATACGGAAACTTAACTTTGATTGACTAATTTAAAAAGATACGAAAGAATTGGAAACTGTTGTTACAGTCTTATGGATTTACCCAAATACCATTTCGCATCGTTTCCGCACTCGTTAAATCTAAATATAATCACACCGAAATAATTATCTTCTTCATAAAATAACCCATCGCTCAATTCAGATCAAAACTTCAATGTTTCAATTAACTCCCAAGGTCCACAATAAGAAAGGTTCAGGCCAAATTACCTAAATGATATCTACTTACCACATAACCCATTCACTACACCACGTCCTTATTTACAAGGTCATAAGACTTATTTTTAATATAAACAGATTCCTAGTTAAGTTTGTGCTCGTGTTAATCGTTCTATTATTAAGATGGTAGGTGAACGGTGCCAGATGTTTGAAATAGTCTAATTAAAGATTTTTGGAGATAATTTAATTTGCATTTATAACTTTTGTTGGGTCAGAGTTGGAAAGGCATGATTTTCGCTTACCTACTTGTGTAGTAAATTAGGGTTTTTCTGTGACTTTTCTCGTCTATTTTTCCAATTAAAATTTAATGCGCTCAAAAATTAACAAATATGTTAATACTAGTGCCATAACGAAATATCATAATATTTTTCTTACTATTTTGTGCACAAAAATATAATAATAATTTTTTAGGTTCTACTGACGATTGGCATAATCGTCAGTAGAACCTAAAAAATCTAAAGCCTTGCATTCTTCCACAATCACGCACTTTTAGAACACAATCTTGGTTTTATTACGAACTTAAAATCTTAAACCTTGAGTTCACATATGTAAATGCTCTAGTAACTACAATAAATAAGTGTGCAAATGGCTACAAATGTCGTCGTGTCTCTTTTCTTTACACGGGAGTATTATCAAACCGGAATCAGAAAGGGATTCCAAAGTACTGTTGACACAACAATTACCAAGAAAAGAGTTGTTTATAGATGTAGTGAGTGACTAATTATAATTAATCTATTGTAGGTATAAGTCTCTGGACATAAACTATGAATTTATGAATATAATATATCCTAGATTGACTTATACGCTCATGTGTGAACAGTGCTTTCGAATCCTATCTAATCGCGGTTTGATAATAGGTTAATTATGTTTTGTACTTTTTTATAACTGAGCTATCAATCGCTCTCGCTTTTGGTGGGACCAATGGCTTATTAATTAAACTATCTATTAGTTGTATAAGCGCAGCATGGCGGCTGTAAAACTGTTGGTAACGAGCTGTCAAAAGTGGGATCATCATGTCAGACGGACGGACGGACTAACCCCGCGTATAACTTTACTAACGGCTTTATAGGGTTGACTTCATTTCTGATTCAAGTGGATATTATTTTAATTTGATCACAGTTCTGGAAGTTTCTTTAAAAACAAAGGATAGGAGCTAACAATATACAATAGTACATTACGACACAAGTACGAAAAACATGAAATTCGAAACGAGTGGCGATGTTTTAAAACACGACCGATAGGGAGAGATGTTTTAAATCGACACGAGTTACGAATTTCGTACGACGTTTTTTAGTACAGATAGCCCTCCGAAGTTTTGGACCTGACGTAAAATGACCCACTTCTCGCACTAGAGCCTAAAAAAGACACCATCTGTGCTAAAAATACATATTATGTAAATTTGTCCAGGTATGAAAATTAAACTTTAAAAAAAGCACTAAAATCACCACAAGCAGCTAAGCCACGATAATCAATGCCTATATTGAATCGCCGCGAAGCTCTGTGTCCACTTCCGGGCGTCGGTCGGCGGCAATTTCCGACGCGGCTTTGTCCGTTTGCAGTCAAAACTCGTCAATTATGTACCTTATTGGACAACCTTCGGCTGAAGACGGATTTCTGAAGCAATATCCGGCGCTTTGCGATGTTTTTCTTTAATGCGTCAATGTTGAGAGGTTGGTAAACGGTTTTTTTCTTAATCCGCTCAGTTCGACTTCTGTCTTTGGCCAAATTTGGATTTTTCTGAAGGAGAATCGTAAAGACTTAATACCGAATATTATTGAATACAAAACGATAAGTATCCCATCATTCCTAGATTAACCCATCGAGCCCCAGGCATTTGAAGTGCTTATGTAATTCCGTCATCATATGATGACGCTGGGGCTCAAAGGGTTAATAAATCATGTGAAGTAGGTGTAGGTACATACCTAATTTTATGTATCTTCGTACATCAACTTAGGTACTTAAGTGAAACTAAGGATTTTGAACAGTAAGTAGTTATTAATCAGTAAGAGATCCATGTTTTATTCTCTTTGAACCTCCTCCTATTTTGAAGTCGGTTAATAACAACTGCCTTCCAAAATTCCGCACGACTGAACGTGCATAAAATATATGCAAAATCATCCTTCTCACCTCACCAACTCGCCATTAAAATGGTGTATACATATTTTTGGAGCTTAGTTTGTACAGATATTATCAGCCGTGATCGTACAAGATGTCATAGCTTTCACTAATTTACATTAACTGAGACTTAACGCCAAAATTACTGCCAAATTGGAACAAAATTTTAATCAACAAAGTCTGCATCCACTCTTCTAAAGGCTGCGTCACACTAAACTCTTGTAATTCTTATAAGTATTAACATTATTGAGACTAAAAAGTTCTTTTGCGATATTTCTATATCCAACAATTAACAATCGGCTAAACAGAAAAAAATCAGTTAAATAATTTGTACCAAGCAAATTAGTAAAGTAAGCTGCACTTTATAGGTACCGGCCGAACTATTCACTTCAGTAGTTATAAAACTTACAAAGTATTGTCAAATACTTGTATTTATACTGACTGAACACATTATATACAAATTATTTTAAATATAGTATGTACAGAATTTTTTTTTTGGTTACCGCGATAATTATTCATAAAAATGTAATTAGTTATTACAGTTTTTACTTCATGAATAACTAGGTATACTCAAGCAAATTTGGATACTAACTATGTATACCGTTAGGTACCTATACTTACTATCCTTACCGGTTCTTCTCGGTTCAATGGTGTAGGGATAGAACCGCAAGTCGTTTTAATTTTATGTGTAACTTATACCATTCAAAAGAGTTTGTTGTTGTTCCAATTTGAATAAAGAATCATTTGACTTCGACTTTGACTTAACAAAATTAGCAAATAACCAAAATGCGCCAGTTTAGAGGCGGAACCAATTATTTCGGTAAAATATCCTTTAGTAAAATAGTGTTCTATTCGTTGGCATAAAATAAGATTTGTCAAAACCAACTTCAAGAACATATTTGGTCGGTTCTGCCTCTAACCCGACGAATGAACGAATTTATGCCTCTAACGAAACAAATATTTTCGTGGAGAAATATAAAGATCCTCACCGGGACTCAAACTCAAGTCCTCCAGCTTCGCAGTCACTGCCTTCTAAGCAACGGAGGCTGTCAGAATATAAATCACTATGTACCTACCAAGAAACAACAACAACAACAGCAATATTCGACACGACAACTTCTTCAAAACCATCTTTGAGGGCAAGGTAGAAGGTAGAAGACGTAGAGGCAGACCAAGACGACGCTACATAAACCAGGTGAAGGAAAGAGCGGAGATTGTGTCGTATGGAAGTGTCAAAGTGCTAGCACAGGACAGAGAGGGCTGGAAGATACTCCACCAACAAGAGAATAACTAAATCTACCTAACTCTTGCTTTGCCGTATAATAAGTCGCATACTTACACTAGATCTTTTTTGGTGCGTGCTGTGAAATTGTGAAATGGGCTTCCATTGTCCCTCAGACTCCCAGTCTGTAGCGTCACTCAAGAACAATCTGAAAAAGTTGTGGTTCTCCGACATTTTGTGAATTGGTTGAGTATTCTATTTATTGATGTGTAGTATAATGTACGTAAATGTATTAAATTTTTTTTTTTATATGTGTATTGCATGTATGAGTTTATCTTAGTTGGTATAATAACAGTTAAGTTTTTGGTATTACTCAAATGTATTCTCCACTGTACACCGTATGTTTGTCTATCTTTTGCTTCATATAGACGACTGCTTTACTCAAAAGTCAACTGGAAGAGATCCCTTTCAGGGATAAGTTCGCCTTTGTATCTGTCATTTTTTTTGTAAAAATGTGTATTTTTGCCTGTGTTTTGTGTACAATAAAGATTTTACATACATACATACATAACTTTTAAGTTTATGATGATACTAATAAACGAATTACTGTGAAAAACACGCAAACCTTTACCGGGATCCGAACCCTTCTTCCAGCTTTATTGCAGCTACTAATACTAAACCTTTGCCGTAAGGTGACGGCAGTAAGGATACATTTCTCACCACTCCAATTCTTCCCGCAGGTGTCGTAAGAGCCAACTAAGGGATTGAAGTGTCACGGGACCATTCCTGATAGAAGATTGATGATGGGAAGCAGTCTTCAAAAATTGTTTCAAAATTACGACTTTTAACGTTCTTCCGTGCTAGTGTGAGTGAGCCCTTACTGCCATCGTAAATAATCTGTTGCCTTTTGACAGGCCTCTTAAAATGGCCGCCTAAACAGACATAATGGCCGACATAACCTCATTACGATAGCAGATTAAAAGCAAAGTGCTCGAGGAGATAATTGGTGAATGACAACTCGGCTCAGCGCTACATTATCAGATTTGTCGGAATTGTCGGCTTTCGTGGGATTGTTCTGGATTTGTGTCGGAGGCTTCGGATGGGACTAATTGAGGAGTTTTGAAGAGGTTACGATAGGGGAGGATTTTTACAAGACGTTTACAAAATGATTTGGGGACGGAAATATGTTTTTTGATGGTGATTTGCCGAGGTCTTGGTAAATTTACAAAAAAGTTTGTTACGGTGGTTTTGTAGCCATATTAAACATACAACATGAAAATGTTTATGTTTATCTACTTCTACTTAATAATTTGCGCTAAATAAATAAAAAACCTTGTTCTGTGCAGAGTTGTTACTTGTGTCTCATTGTTGAGAAATACGATATTTACATAATAATATTAAATAAAACATTCATTTTTATTAGGTACCTACGCTCTTTGTATGTAGCAATGTACCGAGAAGAAGTTTCATAAGTTGCGAAATTTCTGTACTTAAAGAATGTTCTTGGTAATGTAAATTTTACCAGCAATCTAACTACCGAAACCGTTGTATATGCATGCCTTTTAAGGTATATTTAATGCCTTATTTAATAAATTGTGAAATACAATATTCTTATCACGATTTTTTATAAGTTCTCATGGAAACGTTCTCAATGAGAACTTACTCTTAAATTCTTATGAAATTTCTCGGAAATTTCCGTGTACCTATATTCCCGCAATTTTGAGAATGTTTTGCAACTTGTACATTGCTAATGTAGCAAGTGTCGTGTCGAATGACTTAATTATACCACAATTGTAAACAAACAACACAATTGGAACAAATTTGTAAATAAAAACGTGAACGCCTATGTGCCATTGTGCATCGCTGGCAAATTAAGTCGTAATTATTTATTTATTTATTCAAACAAAAAATATACAGTATGACAGTATAAACTAAAGCACTGTACATTTTAAATTACACGATATTAGATACTTCATTACAATATATCACTATCATCCATTACCTCGCAGTACTTCAGACATACGCTACACACATTTGCCCATCGGCTTGTTACGGGTACGTAGCGAATCCGCTGCATGCTACGGCGAAGTAGCGTAGAGCATGACACGGACACCTCATGAGAGAGGGCAACAAAAACAACATTAAAAAAAAAAGAAATTTTAAAATTCCTAACATGGAGCGGCAAATTTCTGTTCAGCACCGAGCGGCAACCACATAAATATGCTACGCCGTTGCTACGATGATATATCAAATCGTCGACGGTAGGGCGTATGATACAAAACAAACATTTTCAGGAGAGAAGAACAGCATTTTTTTACAAAAAAAAATCGTAGTATTAAGTTTTTTTTATGAATTTTAGTGCTTGTTTATATTTTTTTTTTTCATATGACTTCGTACTACGGTAAGTACTAAGTCGATTAATACAGATATAGGTACTCGTAGCATATCCGTTGCGCCAAAAACGAAAAGCATCTGAGAAAAGTTGCAAGTTTACATCGAAATCACCGAAAATCTCTTCATGGATGCGAACACTTATTTTTCATCACACTTGCTGTCTAAGCGCGCCATTGCTTGCATGCGTAGCGGGAGTAATAAAAAAGTGAAAGTGAGGAGTAATATAAGTATCAGTACCTACGTCATTTAATATTTAGTCTTAAAACTTATGTTTTTGTCGGCAAGTGTGATGAAAAACATTGTATGCATCACGGTCGGTAAGCGGAATACTAACTCGAGTCATTAAAAGCCCTCCGCCTACGGCGTCGGGCTTCTAATACTCTCATTAGTAATTCCGTACTTACCTCCCTTAATGCACAATGTACTATTATGATTGATAACCAGTTGTGTATGATGTAACCTTTAACATTTAATGTAACCACCAGCCCAGGCAGACCGAGCCCGTATTGATGCATTCGAGATGTGGTGCTGGAGGAAGATGTTGCAAATTCCGTAGAATGCTTTTCGCACAAATGTATCAATCCTGCGTGAGCTCGACATCAAGACGAGACTGTCGACTATTTGTATGCGCAGGATACTGGAGTTGTTCGGACACATAGCCAGAAAGGAGGGCCACAACCTTGAACAGCTAATAGTCACTGGGAAGGTTGATGGCAAACGACCTAGGGGCCGCAGTCCAACAAGGTGGTCAGATCAGATTCGCTCCGCTCTAGACACCCAACTACACAGCGCTCTACATGATACGAAGAACAGGCATAGATGGCGGGACACCGTCAGAAAGAAGTTAATCCTAAGAGGACTTCACGACCCTCATCAATCTCATCTTTGAGGAATACGACGCAAGGAGGAGGAGTAACCACATGGCACCTAATATGATGGTTTTACCTGTGAGTCAGTCAGTCATCCTATCCTAGCCGGTTTTGACCACGGCGACTGCGTTCTGTTGCTGAAAGCGTCCCTGATGAGCTCTACCTATATCATAACATGGTGAAAAGGTATAACTCTTGACTCCCAATAAATTTACAAATGTTCACAATAACAATGAATATTATAAATTATAATGCATGTTTATAAAAATGGGTCGTCACGTGTCAAGGTTCGGCTTTGTCGTCAACAAAGCGCGACTCGCTGCAACGAAACAATGAAAAATACTTCATAATAAACAAAAAAACTGAAGCACGCGTTAGGTTTCTATGATGAGAAGGCAAAATATAGGAATAAAACCCATATAAGCACAAAAACTAAATACGAATAAAAACAGTCAATATCATGATATTCACAGTCATTTTCACTTAGAATTTTAAAAGATATTTTCCTTCCTAAAGGTACATTTAGACCAAACGAGCCTTCGCTCGTCCTATGCCCCACTTTACGAGATCAACGAATTTCGACAAATCACGTTTTGTGTAACGAACGAATTTCGTAGAGTGGGGGATAGAATGAGCGAATGCTCGTTGGGTTTAAATGAACCTTTATATTAAGATATGATATTATGAGCATTGGATACGAGTATATCAATTAAACTCACATATTTTTAGCGTATTTAACATGTTACGTGTAGTGAAAATACGTGAGTTTAATTATGTTTTAGTGTACCTAAGTATACTTTCAATAATATTTTCTGTAAAAATATATATTTGTTAGTACTTAAAACGAATAAAGTGCAATTTAATATATGGGGTAATTTTGTCAACAGTCAAATTCATAAATATATAAGCAAATCCGATGATCCGAGTCATGTCTAATATTATGTTCTAAAAGTGCGTGATAATGGAATAATGCAAGTTGTTAGGTATTTGACTTTTTTTTGTTTTTTACAAACGAATAGTACCTATTGGTAAGTATAGGTACCTATAAACAGCTGTGTGTGTGTGATGAGCTCATAACAGCTCAAAATTAGAACACAATAATACCTACTTAAAATACCGTAAACAATACTACGTATTTATTCAATTAATTAAAACGTTACATTGAATTTAAACATATTCTGTGGAACATACCACAACACAGAAAACCTCAAACCCTATTCGGAACGCAACCCGTCGCCATGCCAACGGCCGGCAAAACAAATGTTATTTCACATTACAGTGTTAATTCAACATCTTTGTGGAGATAATTAACCATGAGCAAAACTAAGAATGGGGGGTTATGGGAGGACAGGGAGGTGTTATTCGATTTGCCGTTTACGTGAGTTCCATTGTGCAGGTTAACTTGATTTTTGCTGCCGGTAAAATTGTGTTCTGTGTTTTTGTGGCGTTTGAACTAAATTACCGATATTCACCTAAATATCTTGCACGTACTGGCACGTATGTGGTACTGGCTATACATATTTTTTTTTTAATGTAAAAATATTATCTACTGATTACGAGTATATCACTTCAATATTATGAACGTACTCAACACATGCGTACATTTTGTTTTTTTTTTAATGTGAAATTGTGAGTCAGCACAACAATTTACCGAATGACAGAGATTTTCCTTTTACAAGAATACAAGAAGTAAAAAATGGAGGTTTACAACTTCATTTGTAGGAAGATCAATAATCTCCTAGTATTCGTCCTAATCCCTTTCTCGCGGATCATCCAGTATTATAAACAATAAAATATTTTCAAATAAAAATTAAACCGCCTTCAAAAATTAACCCAAACTAAAAAGTAAAAAATAATTTTAGTTCCTACTTCTTAGGATTTCCTACCCAAACCTTTAAACCTTTTACCCTATTCATTGAAATAAAATATTATGGCTAGGTATCCTACAGATTTCTTAGAAGTCGGTGCCAAGTGCCGCCGATTATGTTTTTATCAACAGAATGATCTACCTCAGTCATTTTGATGAAAACATAACCGGAGTGACAGTAAGTTACAAAGCTCTATCGAATACAATCATATACTCGCGAAGTGAACATATTTGGCTTGGCACCGACTTCTAAGAAATCTGTAGGATACCTAGCCATAATATTTTATTTCAATGAATAGGGTAAAAGGTTTAAAGGTTTGGGTAGGAAATCCTAAGAAGTAGGAACTAAAATTATTTTTTACTTTTTAGTTTGGGTTAATTTTTGAAGGCGGTTTAATTTTTATTTGAAAATATTTTATTTTTTGCTTTTTAGTAGTGTAAAATCGTTATTTAGTGTGCTCTAAATATTTATAATTAGAATATACTGCACTATAATAGGCCAGAAAAACTGAATCTATATTATTTAAAGAATCAATAACCGCTAACCAACATGTCATAACTACTAAGCAAACACTTGAATAGATCTCGAAAATGTATGACAGTTATATTCAAAGAATTATCCTCCAACTCCTAATCGTTAAGGAGTTATACCTTTCGTCATCAGCTCACCAACATGAGACTATGACCACCTAAAAGCAAATATTCGAATAGCTTCCAAAATACATGAACTATGTTATATTTAAAGAATTACCCCCAACTCCTAATCTCTAAGGAGTTGTACCTTCCATCATCAGCTCACCGACATGAAAGGATGACCACCTGAACGCAAATACTCGAATAGCTTCCAAAATACATGAAATATGTTATATTTAAAGAATTGTCCCCCAACTCCTAATCTCTAAGGAGTTGTACCTTTCATCATCAGCTCACCAATATGAGAGGATGACCACCTAAAGGTAAATACTCAAATAGCTTCCAAAATACACGAAATATGTTATACTTAAAGAATTATCCCCCAACTCCTAATTGCTAAGGAGTTGTACCTTCCATCATCAGATCACCAACTTAAAACGTTCATGACTAGACGCAAATACTTGATTAATCTTCGAAAATAAATGAAAAATGTCATGTGTGCCTACAACATTTGAAGAGTTTCCTCGATTTCACTAGGATCCCATCATCAGATCTGAATTCGGTGACAATGGAACCAACTAGAAGGTATACCCTTTCAAACAAAAAAATAAGTTTTCAAATCGGTCCACGCGTCTTCGAGTAATCGGGGAACATATATAAAAAAAAAGATTTCGACGAATTGTAAACCTCCTCCTTTTTGAAGTCGGTTAATAATTTCAAAGGTTATAGGTAACAGCCTTAGCATGCCTATATTATTTAAAGAATCACTAACCGCTAACCAACATGTCATAACTTACTAAGCAAACACTTGAATACATCTCGAAAATGTATGACAGTTGAACATTCAAAGAATTATCCTCCAACTCCTAATCGTTAAGGAGTTATACCTTTCATCATCAGCTCACCAACATTAGACTATGACCACCTAAAGGCAAATACTCAAATAGCTTCCAAAATACATGAACTATGTTATATTTAAAGAATTATCCGCCAACTCCTAATCTCTAAGGAGTTGTACCTTTTGTCATCAGCTCACCGACATGAAAGGATGACCACCTAAACGCAAATACTCGAACAGCTTCCAAAATACATGAAATATGTTATATTTAAAGAATTGTCCCCCAACTCCTAATCTCTAAGGAAATGTACCTTTCATCATCAGCTCACCAACATGAAAGGACGACCACCTAAAGGCAAATACTCAAATAGCTTCCAAAATACACGAACTATGTTATACTTAAAGAATTATCCCCCAACTCCTAATTGCTAAGGAGTTGTACCTTCCATCATCAGATCACCAACTTAAAACGTTCATGACTAGAGGCAAATACTTGATTAGTCTTCGAAAATAAATGAAAAATGTCATGTGTGCCTACAACATTTGAAGAGTTCCCTCGATTTCTCCAGGATCCCATCATCAGATCTGGATTCGGTGACAATGGGACCAACTAGAAGGTATACCCTTTCAAACAAAAAAAGAATTTTTCAAATCGGTCCACGCGTCTTCGAGTAATCGGGGAACATACATAAAAAAAAAAAAAGATTTCGACGAATTGTTAACCTCCTCCTTTTTGAAGTCGGTTAAAAAATACTATATATCTTGGAATATTCTTACACAAACCTACCTAATCTCACGCTCAGCTTTAGCAATTAAAGCTTGCGTTGTGGGTATTAAATGAAAAAATAAATATAAATACATAATAAAATAACATACAAATATACGTAAATGTAGGTAGGTAGATACCTAAATGAATAGAATACACCATGACTGGGTGACAAATATTTTGTAATAAATTCACAAAAAGATGCCCTCCCTAGCATTCCAACACGAGACCTCCAGCTTCGTAAGCAAATGTTTCTACCGACTGCTCTACAGAGGCCTATGTGTGGGTTATACAGGATGATTGGTAGTCCGATGCAAAGCTTTAAAGTGAAGTAAGTATATACCATTTAAGCCATTGTTGTCTTTGACTAAGTCGGACTTTCTTTTTATAATTTTTTTGGTGTTTTGGCCAAAATACCCAAAATGTAAAATGAACTACTAATTTTTTACTAAATGGTCTATACTTACTTCACCTTAAAGCTTTGCATCGGACTACCAATCACCCTGTATTTCAAAGACGAGATATTGAAAGGGGTTTGAAAGTTTTTCTATAAGTAAGTAGAACGATCAATTTGATGTTCAAGGAAACTATTTAATAGAAACCTAACCCTTGTTCCAAAGTTTCCTCCATTGTTCGATAATTGAAACAAATCTATATTCGATCCAGTGAACCTGAACTCGTCTAGTCGACAGTTATTATTAGGACTAATTGATTTACACTAACTGTTACCCGCGGTTTCGTCTGTATAGAATTCGGCGAAATACCCGGTGATATCCCGGGGTACTACGTAAATTTCCGGTCTAAATACTATTCTATATCCTTCCCAGAGCTTTCACTATCTGTATCTGCTATGCTATTCTCTTATTCACACATTCGACGCTGCGTTCGTCAACGAGCTCGAAGTCGAGACAGCCTTGTCGAAAATCCTAGCTGTTTTATTAGACATTAGGAATCGAGACTATGAGCGAGGTTGTGGGCGAGTTCGTCGCTGTTTTTCGTTACAGAATACGAAGTTCGTACTTGTATTAAACGTCAAACTCTCGACGCAGTGTAGTTCCAGCTCACGCCGCATTCGTCGCCGAGCACTAGTGTCGTTTAAAGTACATTAGTGAATACCACTTTTAGGCTCGACGCTGCCGCAGCGCTGACACAGCGCTGACAGCAAGGCGGTTTCCTTAGTGAATAACACTGCAGCAGATAAGTATGCTGTTCCCAGAGTAAGCAATTACTATGGAGATAGGCTCATCGAAAAGCGCTTGCCATTTTACTTAACACCTTACCTGCGGCTATTAGAGCCGAAAAAAACAAAACTAGATTTAAGAAAGCCCTATTACAACACTATCTCGACAGTATTTAAACAGCATCTCATATTCTTTCACTTTGCCTAAATTTCTATGTAAATTCGACATTTCTACTTCTGTACTTCACTGTTTTTAATGTATTGTATAGACTCACGGATCCCACACCCCACAGTCAAACTGTTCAAATAGTTTTGTGGGACAAAGTATTTAGTTTTACGTTGTAATCCTGTATCTTACAGAACACATAAATAAATAATAAATAAAAATCTGCAATCTACCCAGTGGACCCTTCATTTGTACCAAATGCAAAATTCAGCGAGAGAAGAGAGCATCACTTCACCATCATCTTCCTGTATCCCGTCTCTCCTATTTGGCTTTTGCTTTTATTTTTATTAATGTAAATGGCATACATAAGTCAAATAATATTATTTATATTATTGTGAGCAGGATTTTTAACTTTCACATTCCTTGGCAGCTACCTAAAACTCCGTCCAGGGGAGAAGATCTTCGACAGGATTGAGCCTGTTGAAGACACTAAAGGCAACACCGGCAGCAAGGGACGTTTGGTGGTCACCAACCTGCGGCTCATATGGCACTCGTTATCGTCTCCTAGGATCAACTTATGTAAGTCTTTTTCTTAGAGTATGGTCAAAGGCGCCTAGCCTTGTGAGGGATTGCATATACCCGAGAAAATTGACCGAGTGGTCGAGCGGTACAAGCATCAACCTCGAAAGCTGAGTACGTGCGTGGGTCCGATTCCCACCTCGGACGTTGGTGATTTTGGTCTATTTTCATTTGTATATGAAATTTATCTAGTACTAGCGACCCGCCCCGGCTTCGTACGGGTACTATACCTACATAAAAACCTTCCTCTTGAATTACTCTACCTATTAAGAAAATCTAATCAAAATCCGTTGCGTAGTTTTAAAGATTTAAGCGTACAAAGGGACATAGGGACAGAAAAAGTGACTTTATTTTATACTATGTAGCGATTAAGTAGTGTGACTACTTGGGAAATATAAATAATTTGATTTGAGTTTCTCAAAAAAACTTCTTCTTCCTTTCGTCCTTGTCGTATCATTATGACTGAGGGACGTGGTAACTTTGGACCTTGTTCACCAATGCGCTTTTTTTGTTGCGGAGTAGGAAATACCTGTTATGTTATGTTTTGGAGGGACGCTCGGCCGGAATCAAAGCGGGCTGTTGTGCATTTGATGTGCTCTTTCACCCCATTTCCCGTTGCTGGAGCTGCAGTTAGGGGATAACTGTACATCATCGCATCGCATCACGCATCGCCACTCCGGCCGTGGGAAGGCGGATTTATAAATGGGAATGTGGGTCTAATATGTTATTTTCTTATTCACACATTCGACGCTGCGTTCGTCAACGAGCTCGACGTCAAGACAGCCTTGTCTAAAATCCTAGCTGTTTTATTTGACATTAGGAATCGAGGCTGTGAGCGAGGTTGTGGGCGAGTTCGTCGCTGTTTTTCGTTAGAGAATACGAAGTTCGTACATTAAACGTCAAACTCTCGACGTAGTGTAGGTAGTTCCAGCTCACGCCGCATTCGTCGCCGAGCACTAGTGTCGTTTAAAGTACATTAGTGAATACCATTTTTATGCTCGACGCTGCCGCAGCGCTGACAGCAAGGTGGTTTCCTTAGTGAATAACACTGCTGCTCTTTACCTCTCTCCTAGTGAGAGGAGAGTTGGCCCTATCTACTATACCGATCGGCGTTTTGCTTACTGCCATTTACGAAGGGGGCATGAGATATCGAGCATGTCTCTATGACGAATACACACACTAGCACTACCGAAAACCTGTTATCGAAAATTAGTATTTTTTAGCGACATTTGGGTAGCCAAGATGAAAATAGCTAACGCTCAGTCGGAAACGAAACGCATTCTGACTTTGTCGCTCTAATAAAAAAGAGTGACAGAGAGAACACTACGATTTGCAGCTACTGGGAATTTGGCATCTTGGCTTTTATTTTAGTTCTTTCTGGGAAGCTTTGTAATACTAGTATATCCCTGTGGCTAAAAGGTGTTTTAAGATACGTATGTGGTAGGGACGCAGCTATACCTATGAATGAAAGGTGGATATTACCGTCTCATTTCTAAGTATCATCATCATCAGCCTATGATAATCCACTGCTGGACGTAGGCCTCTCCTAGGAGGAGGTAAATGCCCATAATCGCCACGCTGGGCAAGCGGATTGGCGATTGCAGTAATGTGTTCACTATGATGACTCTGCTGCCCATCATCAATTTTTTATCAAATAATTGTCAGTGACACATCAATCCCTTAGTCGACTCTTACGACACCCCCAGGAGAGGAGTTGGGGTGGTGATAAACGTATTCTTACTGCCGTCACCACACGGCGAATAGTTCCTTAGTATAGCTCCCTGCAACTTACGTAAGATTGAACTCAGAGGTGAAATCCCGGCCTAAAGACTGACCCCCTATTATAACCCTTTAACGGGCAAGACAAAAAATCCTGAATTCTAGCCTCAACGCCATTATATAGAAAAATTCCGTACAAGAAGATACAAAAAGATAGTGCTATGGGGTGGTCATTTTTGAGACCGGTGCCTTATAAAGTATTAAACGTTTCCTAACTTAGCAAGCCGTTAACTATTGTTTTTCCCTTTCAGTCTTATCAATATTTTTACAAGACCGAAGGGCACAAACAATACCCCTGAACTGAAACTCTCGGTTGCAGCGGTAGGGCTGGGCTGCATCACGTCCACCAGCAGCAAGGTGGTGAACTCCGGCCTCCGCGGCACCACACAGGCGCTGCACCTCCTTGCTGTCTACAGGTCGAGTCGGTACGAGTTTGTCTTCACGAACCTGGCTCCGAACTGCGTGAGGCATTATACGTCCGTCGTTGGAGTTCACAAGTAAGTTCTATACTACTGTGTAAGTGTGTACCTTATCACCACAGAATTAGATTTGGATAGAAGAAACAAGTTCATTCATTTGTATGGCGGCCGAGCGTGTCTGATTTTGTACTGAAATTGTTACTTGCCTATGATTTTAAATATGTCTCAGGCCCTTGAGTATTCATATTTTTTTTGTGTTGTTGCAATTAATATTACTAAAGGAGGCATTATTAATGTTTTTGTTTACTTCAACTTACAAAATTTGACGCCCGAAAGCTGCAAGCTGCGATTAAAGACGGACAACTCAGTGGACAGAGAGGGAAAACTACGATACGCTATAAGGCTGCGGCTCCATTGAGGCGGAGAGGAGCGGAGATGTGCAAAATTGGCCAATGAGATACCGCATCACAGTGTTTCGAATTTTGAATTTGAAGAATGTAATTGGTCAATTTTGCACAGCTCCGCTCCCCTCCGCCTCAATGGAGCCGCAGCCTTAAGCGTTAGCGATTGGCAACTTGGTTAACCATCCTGTACTGAGTACCTTATTATTATCCACGCTAAAATACGACCAGCCCAACCGCGTGAGCTCATGCCAACACCTGACCCGTAGGACACCACAAAGCTGCAGAAAGGCCACCTAATCAACCAAGCCGCAGATTGGCCAACCATTGAGCCCACCAAGCCAAGAGAAAGCCAACCCCGCTTATAAAGTTATAGAAGAATAAATAAGTTAGGATTCATACTTTTGAATTTCTGATACAGGCACGTGAAGTGTTATTTACCGCACTTGAGCTGTAAACCCGCGCCATGTGTACTGTATTAGTACTTGTATTCATATCGGAGCAGCACAATAGAGGACATACTTATATTTTGTTTAGATGTTAGAGACAATCTTGACCGCTTCGATGAATCTGATGGCGATTGCAAACTCGTAATCAAATCCAGCAGGAAAATATTCTCGCCCGGAAAGGACACAAAAGACGTTGAAATTGGAATCGGCATTATCTTTAAGGAAAAACGGCCCTCAGATATCCTTTGAGTAGTGAAGTCAAACAATCTGCCAGCTGCAGAGCTTTTCAAATTTCGGCTTTTGACGCGTAAACATCTATGTTGTATAAAGTTCCATTGAATCGTGGCTGGTAAACATGGACGAATGTCGGAATAAAAAGGAAATAATCTTCGTAAACATTTCAACGTTATAAAACCTATGTCTTTTGTTAAAAATCGCTACGTACACATAATTTAAGAAGCCTCATGCTATCTCCATTTTAAGCAAGGGCAAAAGTTAACGTAGAGCGTTTCGTATCAGTTACCTCCCTGTCACACTTACGTAAGAATTTCTAAGTGCGTGAGAGAGGCAACAATTCAGTCGAGGTTCACTTAAAGCTATGAAGGAAAAATACAGAGAGTACACAAGCTGTTGCGTGGTGATTGGTTGTGGCGTTGTTGTGTCATTATGAATATTATTATGATGAAGACTGGTGTAGACGTTGCTCGGCCGACAAGAGAGCATCAGTTCTTTTTTATCTCTCGCTCATCCTTTTTAAAATTGGTTAAAATCAATTAAAATCTATCTATGAATGATGTATGTATAGGTGAGTGGCTGCGAACAGTTGATCGATTTATTCAATTTTCAATGACAAAAACGTGTGTAATCAACAGAGATCGGAAAAATGTGCGTCATTGTTCGCAATAATATGGACATGACTCTCAAGTTGATTGAATAATTTATCATTTAAGTAATCATTTTCAGAAAATTACATATTTGACACCGGTAACTATGAAACTTTTTGAATAGTCACCTTAAGGCACTGGTCTCACCGCGAGCTACTAAGCTATGAACTATCGGCTATAAACACGAACAAAAGATACGCACTCCCGTGTAAATAAAAGAGACACGGCGATACTCGCCCGGCGGTGATAGCTGATAGCTGGGCGAGTATCGCCGTGTCACTTTTATTTACACGAGAGTGCGTATCTTTTGTTCGTGTTTATAGCCGATAGTTCATAGCTTAGTAGCTCGCGGTGAGACCAGTGCCTAAAGCTTCGAAATTAAATTTCAAGAAATCATTCGTTTGATTATTCATTTAATCAATTTTGGAGTCATGTCCATATTATTGCAAACAATGACGCATATATGTCCGATCCCTGGTCGGCACAGTGTGAAATATTTCTTCAGTTTTGTTGACCACATTTTCTTGGCTTTAACGATTGCAACATTTTATAAGAAAACCAATACAAAAACTCCCAGTCGTTTATCGTATTTAGTTTCTGAGAAAAAAAATGTTAAAGATTACATTTATGACGTCATCAAAACACTTTTGTATTTTTATTTCCTCTAAATGCAAAATTAATGCGCTAATATTTTTTCTGTGTTTTGAAAGAACGATATTGAACCACATAAAAAAAATACAGGACTGTATAATTGATTATTTTGATGGTAATATCATCTCTTTCTTGTCTTTTTGCTTTTTTTTATAAAATCTATTTTTTTAATCATTTAAGACGGTCGCATTTTATTTTAAAGCTAAAAGACGTATGAGTAGTGTACCTATTCTGTACCAAATTTTCACAATTTTATCATGTCGGACCTAGGACTTATAGCGTTTCTATGGTTCTGGCTCATTTCTATGTTAATAGGGTTGTCACAATCTGAAAACTGGCTATTATTATGTCGGCCCATGGTTTAGTGTAGTAGTTGCTAGTCTGTTCCAATAAGTGGACGCAAGCTACATGTGTCCTATCGATCAGTTGCTTACGTCCTTTTTACTAACTATTTTTTTGCGAAAACTCAAAAAGCTGAAAACAATATTTATTGTATTTTGAATATTTATCAAACCTTCAGAAGAGTCCGCTGCCGTTAAAAGCATTTTTGGTAAAGCTGAAACGGAGACGCTTCGCTCGCCCAAGGATTTTTATGTCTATCTTCTTCATAATAAAGACGTTCGTCAACTGCGAGAGCCAAGTTCTCGTCTTCATTAATTTTGGGTATTACTGAAGCATCAAAAGGCTTCAGAAGGTTTTAAAACTGTCACTTTATCCGGTAAAGTAGTCGTATTTATTTATAACGTCGGTCTTTGAGAGACAAATCCGAAACATAAGAATCCGAAGAATCGAGAGCACGCCGAAAAAGACCTGAATTGTAGTCTTCCTGTCTACCTTTCGAGAGTGGTGCTCCCGATCATACTGTCAACATTTATTACGGGATTCGCCGGCTTGCTCGGACAGCATTGCTATTGGCAAAGGATTCATCTCAATGATTTGCCAATCGTGCATTAGAATTGTGTGCATTGTGACTCACATAAAATATACCAGTCATATGCCTTTACATAGTTTTCAGCCACAGATGTACAAAATACATGGAAAGCGTTAGCGACATAGTTGCTACTAAAATGGTGTGAAAATCGTCGACAAGCCACTGCTCTATACCGAGTATTCCGGCAAAAATCTTACGATTTTTTTCTGATAATGCTGCCGATGAAAATGAGCAGTATTTCCGTCATTAGTGGTGCCCGAATTTTGTCTAACAACTTAAAACAACGTAAACCTTAACTAATGCATGTTAACTCATGTGAATTGCGATAGACGCAACCGAATAGCCAAATGCTTATTACGACTGAAATAGAAAAGTCTAATTAAATGGTACCTAAGTACTATGCCTCTGTGACCAACGACCAATAAGCGGACTCATCTTCATAGCTACCAGAGAATAAATAAATGAAGGGTCACCAGAAAGAACATGTCTAGTCAATTCAAATTACAGGAGGAAAAACCACCTTACTTTTGACAGAATAAGGTGTGAATTAGCCCTGGTTTTTTTAAGCACTGGACATGTTTTTTCCGTGGACCCTTCAAAAAGCTAACAGTATTTAAAATATTAATAAAATAAAAAAGGGCTTGTGCAAAAATCACGCGAGGTCCTATAGGGGGGAGGGGGTCCAAGGAAAAATCACGAAAAATCACAGTAGGTTTACAAGGAGACTTCACGTGTATTTTTCGACGATGAACAAACTAAGAAAAAATATTGAGTGGGACGAAAAACTATCGAAAGCCTGCAGAGCATGATAATAAGATCTATGCTCCATTTTTGCTCCGCCAGTCACTTGGTATTACACCGACTCTTGAGGGCTTCAGAAACCTGCCATTTGACATGTATTGTCCAAGCCTCAAGGACCAAAGGCCAGTACTGGGAGACTGTGCGCGGACTGTGGCATGTATTTATGCGCAAAAAAAGTGCGATTGCACAGAGCCGTGCACAAGAGGCTCACTAGGGTAGAAGTAGTTCGACCAACGTGAATCCTAGATCCCAAAAGGAGGTCCTTTGCGTGATCCGGGAAAACAATGACGCCGAGTGGCAAGATGAAGATAATGTCGAAGGAGTTTCGCCCGCTACATGCATGCTGGTAAAAGTGTGCCCTGTTGTGGCGATTGTAACTAACCAGGATAATCCCTGGACCGACGAATAGTTAACAAATAAACCTTAAGATTTTTAACGTATTACAAGTTATTTTCTACCTGTCCTTCAAGTAGCACATATAGTACCTACTAGAAATTACATTACACTCACGTTAAATAGGTACATATTGTAATTGACATTCACGACGGAATTTCGCGAAATTAAAAGAATTTTTAAAATTTTGGGTCAAACATCACTTACGGTCAAAAAGTAGCCAAAAAACCTCGCATGATTTATGCATGAGCCCTAACACTTCGCAAATAAACTTGTAATCGTGTACATTTGAAAAGTGACAACCCTGACTGGATTATTTTAAAATTCATATCTCGCGTTTCCTGCAATATTTGCATTTGATTTTTTTTTCACGGGTAGAGCTGATAAATGATATCGGTGTATTAAAATTACCTCAATATAAACACGTAAAAATGATTTTAAAAAATAGGCATTAAATGTGAGTAAATTCAGTTTTCAGGTTTCTATGGACTTCTATAGATGTTAATTTCTTTTTTGAAAATATCCAAAACTATGATACATAGACCCACGGGAGTTTCAATGTTCTCTATTATTTGACATGGCAGATAAATTAAGCAAACAATCACACTTTCGCAAAATTGAGGAAAAATTCCACACTGTGGTCGGGTTTAATAATCATATTAATCACTTCGAAACAATATTCAAGCACCTTATACGTACCTATATCAAAATTACCTATCCTACTTTAGCAAAGGTCACAATCACAACTGTCAGGAACAAAAAGTTTCGGCTCCAGAATACGTAATTAATATCATATTGTATTAAATTTCTTGGTCGAACCTGACACCTCATCCTATTATTTTGGCTTTATTTCCTCATATAAAACTGTATTTAAACTACCTTCAGAAGTTTGTGCGTAAAACAAAACACATCCGAAGAGTGATTATGGCGCCTACACAAAACTTGATAGAATTTACGTAGGAGGCAACCAACAGGCGCTTCTGTGTTAGAGTGAAGAGAGAAAAGTTTACCAATAAGCTTAT
This sequence comes from Thaumatotibia leucotreta, assembly GCA_025490895.1. Lineage (NCBI taxonomy): Eukaryota > Metazoa > Arthropoda > Insecta > Lepidoptera > Tortricidae > Thaumatotibia > Thaumatotibia leucotreta. Next base: position 37,660 of record JALPQI010003273.1, read on the forward strand.
TATTTAACATCACAAAACATCAGCTTATAACCAATCCACTGCTGTACAAATGCCTCTCCAATTAACTAAACCTATGGACGCATTAGGAGGTAGGTAAATGGCTATAATCGCCACGTTGGACAAGCGGGTTGGCAATCGCAGTAGTATGTCCACTCCACTATGATGGCACTGCTACCCATCATCAATCATCAAGAAATAACTGATTAGTGACACTTCAAAACCTCACTTACCATGTTAATACTTAAGTAAATCTCGCTGCCTTCAGATCAGAATCAACGAAATATCGTTAAAACAACTTCTAGCCAATAGTTGCAATTAGCAAAAACTTCAAGGTAATTTGTAAACAACTCAGTAAATGTGGTTGACACCAAATGTGGCAGAGGCTGTTTAAAACCATAAATAGTTGACAAACATTTGAAAACAATAGTTGACAACTGGGGAAGTATCAAGCAATGTGGGTCTTATAGTAATCCAAGTTGATTTTGGGGTCATCTACAAGTGGCAAGAGTAAACATGGCTACTATAGGGACGGGTACGCTGAGCAACTTTCACTAAGGAGATCGAGAAATCAAGAAGTTGCGAAAATGCTCCTAATTATGAGTTCATTGATCCTTGATTGATACATATGCCTCCACTACACGTCTGCGGATGAGTCCGCGGACGTCGGCATATGCATCCGCAGACGAATCTTCACCAACCGTCCACACGTCTGTTGATCGCGTGAAAGATGGATGTTGAAACTGTAGCATACGCACCATGATCGCAGATCGCACAAAAACCGACAACAAACGGATCTGTGGCGGACGCGTCCACGGACATCAAATACCTACCGCAGATGACCAAATCACCCCCTCTACACGTCCGCGGATGCATCCGGAGATGACGTCCGCGGACCCATCCGCAGACGTGTAGTGGAGGCATTAAACGTGAATTAATATAGAAAAAGTAGCTCAGTGTGACCATAGGTTAAACCAAAATAGGGTCGCTAGCACCCTATCCACTCCTGTTGCATGACTCTGTATGTATCTGTCCAAATTCAACCATACCAACCAACCCAACCTGTATATACCTAAATCCAACCTGTATATGCGTATATTAGGTATTGTGCACTTGATTGTGGTCGAGGGTGGAACAAACACGTAATTTAGTTGGTTTACTTTAATACTTTGACTTTGTTAATATTCCATTATGGTTGACTTTACGATGGATCGTAACATGGATCATTCTGGATCAGATCTGCCATGTCAGATGAAGGAATAGCGCATAACTTTTTTAAAAACATATCACGAAGTCATTGACATATTGGATTATCTGACTCTTACCTACTTATACGTCTAACAAGTGAATTCCGTGAATATGTAGAAAAAACCGGCCAAGAGTATGTCGGGTCACGCTCAGTGTAGGGTTCCGTAGTTATGCAAAAACGGCTAGACCGAATATATTCAAAATAGTTTTATGTTTAAGTATTCTATGAGCAAACTGTTCATGATATTTTTCATATTTTTTGAACCCACGGATCAAAAGGTACATTTTTTTTTATTCTGGAGCAGTTATCTCCGAAAATATTGTCTTTAGAAAGCAACTTATTTTTGAGACCCTTATTCATTTTGAAATATCTATTCAAAAATACCCCACATTATAGGATTACAGCAAAATAAAACAATCTCCTCATTTTACGTGTATGGGAGATTGGGAGATATTCATTCTGCGATGTTGTGTCAAATGTTTTATGTTTATTCAGGGCATACGCAGCCTCGAGACCTTACCGGGACCTCAAACTGCGCAGTGCCATCATCCACAATAAACAGCTCAGAATACTACCTTTAGAGAGGGTAAGTATTATCAGGAACACTGTTAACTGTAGATCGGTGGACCTTATTACCAGGGCTTAAAGGCACTAAGACATTCATTACATTAGGCCAGCCGTACACCTGTAAGTTCTTACTTAAGTTATAGGGACGGGGCTATACTAAGGAATGAGATAGTGATATTCACCTCTCATTCCTTAGTATAGCTCCGTTCCAATGTGGCTGGCCTTAGAGTACCATGGCGTGGATATTAGCATTAAATCTTTAGACATATTCATTATCATACTCAAAATATGACTACACACAGGGTGAACGATATGAAGTGTTACCAAATTTCGAAGGACTGCGATTTTGAGTTGCAACAAATTATTACTATAAGTAAGAAATAACAAGAGATAAAATAGTACATTTAGTGATTAAATTTACTTTTAGTCAATAATTTTGCCTTGACTATGGTCTTCAAAAGGTAAAACAAATTTTGCTCGCAGCACGTTTGTGATCCAGTGGTAGTGGTATGTGCCAGTGAAATACAATCGCTTTCTTCATTGCATTTATACTAGCATGTTTAATTGCTCTCACCATTCTCTTCAAAATTGACCAGTTATAAAGTCCGAAACTCACTGCACTGGAGAAATGACACGAGAGATTCGGTTTTCAGCCATTTTTGGTTCTTACGAGCTTCATACTCGTAAGCTTAGTCTCGTTCTTATGTTTGCAGTCTACAAACCAAATGTTTGCGTGCCTAAGACTGCAATGCGGTGTCCAAAACATATTTCCGATAATAAGCCGCTATTATTTTGACACTAGACTTAATAAAATCTACTTGGTAACACTTCACATCGTTCACCCTGTAGGTAGCTGGTAGGTACGACAGTTTTAGTTCCAATCGTGTAATACAGGCTTTAACAACCGACATAACATAAATGGTAACATTTTTCCAGATTTGCCTGAACGAGCACAGCATCTGGAACCTATCAAGCGAGTCCGGAAACCTCGGCTCGATGGTGGTGACGAACGTGCGCGTGGTGTGGTACGCGGACATCAACGAGTCCTTCAACGTTTCCTTGCCCTACTTGACTATTGAAAGCGTAAGTCGCTATAACGGGCTTAGCAATGATTGGTGCGTCATTATGTGGCCGCGAGACGGCGAAAATCGAAGTTCGTCAAATTCGAGTATTTTTCTCTGTCACTCTAACGAAGGCGTCATTAGAGTGAGAGAGACGAATTTGCGGATTTCGAAGTTCGCGGTAGGGCCGCTGACCATTCTTTCCCCTTTTATTAACCTTTTACCCGCCGTACTCGGATATTATATTATTATATCAGACAACCAATATCCAGCTCACCTCGCCAGAGTCTGATAAATAAAACAAAGGTCTGACTGATTTGATTTATAAAATCTAAAAAGAAGCCCCATTCAAATGCAAGTTTTAATCCGTGTGGTATAATTTTGTATTGGTAGCGACTGGTGACAATATGAAAATTTTTACACGGCTTATGAATTTAGTAAAAGACGGGAAACCTGTCTCGCCGCAACATACTCTTGCGCCAATATTGTGTTAAGCTCACTACCCTTTCTGGATTGACTAATGCGGAGTTAATTGCATAAGTAACAATTTTCAAATCGGTATGACCATTATAAGCGGGACTAGAAAGTGTAAAATTAGTTGCCTTACTCGATGGAAGTGCCGTATTAGTCAGGTAAAGTAAATAATTATGTTGTTATTTTAATACAGAATAAACTTACAGGTAAATTACAGCAGCTGTAGAATGGATCTCATACACACACTCATTAAAAATATGAATCACAATTCAACCACGCCACACTCAAAAAACAGTCACATTTATTACAAATACAATATTTTCTACATTATTTCTTCCATTAATATCACAGAGCACCATGATCTATATTAATAACATGACATGCTTGACATTAAACCTGACAATAGACATGGTTTTGGTTTCTTTTGTAATTATTCTAAAAAGAGGATAACTATTTAAGGTTGCATACCAAACTAGATTATTTTTATATTGATTGAAACTTTCACCATTATCACACATAATTTAAAGACAAAAGGGTCTTAATCGCTTAAACTTACGTTAAATTATTTATCCTGACGTTTCGGGCATGACGTTACACCCGTGGTCGCAGGCAGACTGATTATTTTTAATCTTAGTCACCAGTGAATAATACTCACGGTATTGAATAGGTACGTAATGAGAGTGACAGAGATAAAATCTTATAATTTACGAATTTAGAAGTTCGCGGTAATAGGACAGACCCTAGAGTAAATTAGCCTTCAAATTGTATTTCAGATATCAACCCGCGATTCGAAATTCGGCGAGGCTCTTGTAATAGCGGCCCGTCAGAGCAGCGGCGGTTACGTTCTTGGCTTCCGCGCGGATCCGAAGGAAAGGCTATATTCGTTGCGGGATGAGCTGAAAGAGATGCACCGGGCGTATAGTGAGAGACCCGTGTTTGGGGTTGAGATGAACTGGAACGAGGTCAGTCTAAAACAAGTATAGGAAGATTAGGAAGGCCATTTTATTCAAAGTTGTATTCATCATCATCAACAGCCTATGATAGTCCACTGCTGGACGTAGGCCTCTCCTATTAACAATGCGTATAGACGCATTAGGATGTAAATGCCCATAATCGCCACGCTGAGCAAGTGGATTGGCGATCGCAGTAATGTGTTCACTATGATGACGCTGCTGCCCATCATCAATCTTTTATCAAATAATGGTCAGTGGCACTTCAATCCCTTAGTCGACTCTTACGACACCCGCAGGAGGAGTCGAGGTGGTGACAAATGTATTCTTACTGCCGTCAAGTTTCGGGCACAAGGTTTTTTGTTATTCTTACTTTAATATTCCGATTTTTGAACATATTGCGAAAACACAAATCAAATTATTTATTAACTAAATATTTTGATTTGTACTTTTAATTTTTCTCCAGTAGTCACACTACTTAATACTATATAAATTAAAAATATAAATATTAGATGTCAAATACCAAAGAAAAAACGACCAAGATCACCTATGTCCGAGGTGGGGTGTCCCCACCAATACAATATTTATAATTCCGATTTTTTTAATCCGCTGTACGCACTCGTATAAAAATAGGTAACGGAATGGAAAAAATCTCAAGTCGGGATCGAAACAACTCGAGATCCTGAGAATAAATCCCAAACGTGTCTCAACTAACTAACAATGGACCAGCATATCTAGTGATCATACAGTAAAAAAATTGTAGCAGTATCTCAACAGTTAAATTTAAAACTTCCTTAAAAAGTTTACAACTTCCTTAGCAGGCTAATTTACAGTGGTCGGATATCCCGGTGCAACACCAGGGGATACCAAGTAGAAAAGTTAATATGGATATGACTTAAATTCCCGGGTTTAGTTAGAAAAAAAAATAGATCTGATAGGTATAGGTACTTAAAAAGGCAGCTCAAATTGCGAACATAAACGAAATCCTTGGGCGTTTTCACAAACCGTTGTTCGAAACACTTTTTTTTAATTTGGACAAGTTTGGGCTTGTTCGACTCAGGATCACGAGCTCTTTTAATTCTGATAGGTGAAAAAAACTGTCCCACAATTTTCGTACATTTTTAATTTCTTCCATTACGCTATCGCCATACAAAGTCTATAAAAACGATAGCGTAATGGAAAAAAAAAAACATTTTTGGACTTTTTTTCTCCTAGTAGGATTCAAGGAGCTCGTGATCCTAAGTCGAACAATCCCAAACTTGTCCGAATTAAAAAAAAGTGTTTAGAACAGCGGTTTGTGAAAACGCCCCTTTACAAAAGTATTGAAAATTCTTCATCTTAATTTATTAAATTTCAAATAATACCACATCTGATGAAGTGTCTCTTTACAAATTTGCTCCACTGACATCCGTAGAAGTGGAAAGGACTTTTTCGGCGTACAAATGGATTTTAGATGTGAAAAGGAATCGATTGAAAATAGAGAATCTAGAGAAAATAATTATATGCTATTTTAACTTTATAGAACCTAGTAAGCCATAATTCGTTCATAAAATACATATATTTACTCTAATGTGTCTGCATAGGTGTGTCAAGTCTTCATGCTTAAAAATGTTTGATTTTATGTTACATACACGAAGATGTTTAATCCGTAACCAGGTATATTTTTTCTAACTTAGTAATTGATGACCTCAGGAAGACCATGTTATTGGATACAATTTTTCTTTAACTTTAAATTGATAAAATTTTGAGGTATCTGCGGGAGACCTCACCTAAAATGTTTAATTTAGGCTGGGTATGGATATTGTTTTAATCCTGATCACGGATTAAAAAAATCGTGTATTATATGATATTTCTGTTTTTTTTTACGTTCGCAATTTCTAGAAGTGGAACCTATTGTGCCTTAGTAAAAGCTTCTATTTTTAAAGCTAAACTCTTTTATTTAAGAATATTCATACCAAAAGGCTATTTGGTAGTAGTAGTAGTAGTAAGGTCAATATTAAACAAAATTTATAACCTATCTTTTAAAATAATCGTCGAAATCGCATAATAATAAACGCTTGTAGGTACATGCACTTATTTTGCGTTACAAAATATTACTAAACTTTACTGGATGTAATTTTGTGGAATCCCGTGGTATATCCATATTAGTATAATGTTTGACGTCATTCACCCCTTGTTGCACCGGGATATCCGACCACTGCTAATTTACCATAAAGTAGGTACTTTTCGAACTCATTAATCTCTGTCTATCTAAACTACTATCACTTTCTCAGCAACCCTCAGAACCGCCAAAAGACGACATCGAGGAACTCCAAGAAATCGGCGAGCCACGCGGCGAGATGGGGCCCAACTTGTACTTGGCATCGCAGCTGGCACAACACAAGCCTGACGATGAGATACAGCCGGTGTACAGCGCGTATCTCGGCCTGGCTATAGAGCCGTTGAAGGAGGGGTTCACGTTGAAGAGTTTATTTGAAGTTCAGACCAACGGTTCATAGTTCTAAGTTGGATAAGATAGCTTTAAAAAGAAAAAATATATTATGACATTGATGAAACTACATAAGTATTCGTTTTACTACCTAACCTAATCTTTGTTATTTCAATCGTGCTATTATTTAGCTAGCTTAGGAGTCTTCTGACATTGCAAATCAATAATAACCATTAAAGCAATGTTGTCACTCGTTCTATCACTTAATAAACCACATATTACTAACGTCCTTCGGCGAGCTTGAACTTGTACTTGGCATCGCAGCTGGCACAACACAAGCCTGACGATGAGATACAGGCGGTGTACAGCGCGTATCTCGGCCTGGCTATAGAGCCGTTGAAGGAGGGGTTCACGTTGAAGAGTCTATTTGAAGTTCAGACCAACGGTTCATAGTTCTAAGTTGGATAAGATAGCTTTAAAAAGAAAAAATATATTATGACATTGATGAAACTACATACGTATTCGATTTACTACCTAACCTAATGTTTGTTATTTCAATCATGCTATTATTTAGCTAGCTTAGTCTTCTGACATTGCAAATCAATAATAACCATTAAAGCAATGTTGTCATTGTCACTCGTTCTATCAGTGTACTTAATCCCTTTTTTGAATAGTAAATGAATTAATAAACCACATAATATTACTATATTACTAACGTCCTTCGGCGAGCCACGCGACAAGATGGGACCCAACTTGTACTTGGCGTCGCAGCTGGCACAACATAAGCCTGATGATGAGATACAGCTGGTGTACAGCGCGTATCTCGGCCTGGCTATAGAGCCGTTAAAAGAGGGGTTCACGTTGAAGAGTCTATTTGAAGTTCAAACCAACAGTTCATAGTTTTAAGTTGGAAAATATAGCTTTAAAAAAATTAATATCTATGTCTATTAATTAATAATTTATTATTGTACCTACCTAACCTTGTTGTGATTGTTGTTCCAAATGTATGTCCATTGAGGAATCTTCTAACATTGGTATTACATAAATTGCTGCATACGAGACACTAACTCCTACAGACCCAAAATTTTTTTTGAATCAATTGGTTGAAGCCGTGCAGAAGCCACAAATCTACAAATCAAACCGTAAAAAGCCGGACAGGACACCTGATCCGACAACCCTAGATGTCCTAGTCCAAGATAATTCCTATTTTATATTTGGCGTCTCAGCTGGCTCAACAGTCGCAACACAAGCAAATAATTATATAGAATCGCTGATGGAGGGTTCACGGTAGAACCTGTTGAAGTATATGCTTCTTAATGGGCACTTTAATGAAATTTATTTTAAACTGTAACAGTTATAATACTAATAAGAAAGTTGGCGGAGCATTTAACAATTCTTATCAGCGAAGCCCAACCTTTTAAAGTTGGGTCGAGGATTAATCCGAGTAATGAAAACAGCTTCGGATTGTAGCCCCGACATCATAATTCAGGTTTTTAGAATTTATTTACGACGTCGTCCGCAATTACATACCTCGATTATTGGGTCGAGCATTGTTTGGTTGTGCATTGGTGGGTCCTAAGTTTGACATTGACAATTTCAGAGTGACAGTTAGACAAGTCTTGACCAGTCAGTTTACTTTGTAGTTTATAGTTATTTTTAACGAGACGAAAAATAAATTTTATAAAATAATCTATATTCTTAATATTTATTTCGTGTTTTTTTCAATCTTTTCTTTTATTTGGAAAGTGCATTATTAAATCGTGGATCTGTAAAACTGACGGTGTTTAAAGTGCCACTAAAATATACGAATAACTTTCTAAATGTAAATGATTTTTATTATGTTATTGATACTAAAGAACTTGGGTGTTTCTGATTCGTAAATAAAGCAACAATAAATTACCACGATGAATAATCGAAGTGCAGCAGGATTGGTAAGTTTTAAACCAAATTTTGCTGAAAGTTGTTTTTTTAACTTAAGCTTGGTGGAGTAAGCTTCTTAACTTAAACCTAGCCAATATCTTGTACACTTTACCGGTTGCATGTTACAGATAAAACACGCTTTTGCTGAAAAAAGTTACTGCATGTTTTGATCCAAGGGTGATGCTGCAAGAAAAACAAATATACTATGTATGCAATATCAATAATATCATTCAATATTTTTAGCTATACCAGGGTCAAAATTCTTTTCCTTGTCTTATTTTTTGTCCCCAAAAACGTGACGCTGTGGTGATTTTTGTATGAGATGATGTTTTGTTTTAAATTTCTCATGTACGGATTAAAATCGAATGCAAAAAAAATTAAAAAATAAGTGCAAGTCGAAACAGCGACTGAAAGTGTGACAGAGTGGTATGAAACTAGACAACGAAAAGAATTTTGACCCACCTACCTAATAGCATTTCTTAACCCTTTAGCTATGGGTGTCAACCAGAGTTGCCACCACTGTCAAATTAAATTCATACTTATGTAATGGTGTCAAGTCAAACAATTTAATAGCAAATATTATGGCCCCGTAGGTAAAGTGTTAAAACATTTGGGTTTCTAGTTAATATAGTGTGGACAGCTTTTGCAACAGTATTTGGTACCGTAAAACCACTCATTTAACTAATGGTCCAAACACTCCCAACAATAGTCCAAAATTTAATTGAATATCTTCCATTTTGGTGTATTGTTAAATTAATTGTGCAAAGCCTGAAAGAAGACTGGGACTGATGCTTATTTAGTTGAAATTATTTATTATTATTATTATTTTATTTATGTACAGGCAGCTTATAGCTGATGCGTGCACAATCAATAGTCGGTTTTTGTTTCTGTTCCTTGTAAATTCATCAAGTCTATTTTTATAAGAGTTCACAGATGACACACTTTTCACTGACTCAGGTAAACTGTTCCACTCTTTCACCACACGGTTAGACAAAAACAACAGACAAGAGACAAATTGTGGATCATAGTTGCAGTATTAGATCATAGTTGAGTGGTTTTATGGTAGTAAAATTTATAGTCTTATTTTTTTTAGTAAAAGAAAAATCTTCATTACCAGATTTACTTATACCTTTATATCTCATTTTCAGCGCCGTTCAGCGATTGCGGCGCGAATCCGCATTAGAGAAGAATGGTCAGAACTGAAAGGGCCAGAGGCACCCACAAAACCACTGAACCAAATCCCGGAAATCATACAAAAACAACAGAAACCTGTCCGTAGTGCCAGCAAACTTATAGCCCAGAAAGTAAAATACACAAAGGATAAGAAAACGAGTCCAAAGTCGGTTTTAAAGAAACGGAATCAAAATATTATGTCTAATGTGCCCATTTCGGATAGGATTATGGATGTGGGTACTGATGCCCTGGCTGGGGTTGTGGCGCTGGTTGACGTTAGGACGGAGACTCGGGCTCTAGCTCTGAGGGCTGCCCTGATGGCTCTAGGAGCTACTGTGGTGCCGGCTTGGAGCCCCTTTGTGACACACCTTGTATGGACACAGGGTAAATATGGTTATACTTCTATTAATAGTGTTAAAATTTAAATGTTTTATCCTTCTTTGTGACAATATTAATTAACTGTGGTTTTAAATCAAACTGACAGTAAACTTCAAAGTTTGCAGATATTATTTCTGTAAGTTTTTACTAAACTATAATATAAGTGTACTGTATGCATTGTTATTTTATGTGGTAAGTTGTAAAATCATTTTCATTATTAGACATTAACAAATCAGTTTATTATCATGTAGACTGCAGAGTGTGCAATGTGCATTGTTTTTGTCAAAAAATGTTGAAGAATTGGGTATTGAGAATGTTTAAGAAGTATACAAATAGAAACTCTGAATGATACATAAATGCTATCAAATGTTGATCTAATTGAAACTGTAATACATTCATGAAGACTTGTGTAACATTTTGTACCTAACAAATAAATAAATGTCATGTGACAATCTTACATTATTTATGAGTAAGCTCTATTAAGGCTGTGGGTACTGGGTACTAACCCCCAGATCATAGGCAGGGTCACTGCCAAGTAAGCTATGAAATGTGACGAAATGAACAAGAAAACCTTAGGCATTTCATACAATTCTGACTGTAACAATGTACACAATGGTACTAAATGAATATGGTTAAATCTCAAATCAATCTATTTTGTGATTTTGGGTGAATCAACTTTTTTCTGTCTGTTTTTGCCAAGGTTACAGTCTCCTGAGTAACGCTGGTATTTTGCAAAATTATGCTACTTAAATTATGAAAACATGCATGTAGTCCATGTTTGTAGGTGGCCCATTAAGAAAAGGGCTTATTCATCAGATAATGCGCGTTTGTATGATTTAAGTAGTATCATTTTGCATAAAACCAGTGTTACTCAGGGGACCGTAACCATGTTAATAATAGACAGAAAAAAGTTGAATCACTAGTAATAAATTTGGTATTTAAAGGTGGGTGCCGTGACACCAGAGCTAAGGCAAGAGCTCTGGCCTGCCGTCTGGTATCCCCGCTGTGGGTGGAGGCCTGTGCTTCCTGCGGCCGGCGAGTGACGGAGGCCGCCTTCCCTGCGGCAGCGAGGCCTAGCGACCTGCCTTCGCCTCGGGCTCTGAGGATCATGCTGGTATGTTAGATATGTAGATAGATAATTCTTTATTCATTCCCATAAGGCTTGTTCACGAAATAAAGTAGCCATTGCTGTATAATTCTTTTTTTTTGTATGAGAGCAGCGGCGACCGATACCTTTGTATAGGTGTGATTACAAAGAAGGGCTCTTTGCCTATCTTCTAGGACGCTGTGGTTGATATTTATATCAATTTCTCCATAATTATGGACTTTTATTTAAACTTGTGGATTTAAGTAATGTTGCTTTTTATTTTACCATTTTGGGTCATTTAGTTTCCCTATGGGTCTTAACTAACCTACAATACCGATACTATAATAAACTGTGAATCCCGTGTCTACAATTTTTATTAACTATTTCAAGTCTAACATTGTTGAAATCGTCTCTGAAGTTCGCACTTTTTTGGGCCTGAACTTTTGCATTAAGCATTATCTGATGTTATTTTGATTTTGACGACTTTTCAGTGAATGCTTTTGGATATTGGATTCTTAAACATAAAACAGAAGAATCAATTTACAGTCCTATAGCTGTTAGAACTACATGGGACAATTGTGTAACAGTAGAGACTGATTTTACGATGACTACTTTATTTCGTGAACAAGCTTTAACATACATGGCTCAGATAAAAACAAACAAAATCGATATAAGCAAAAAGCAAAATGAAACATTCATGCAACTTAAAACTAACATTACAACAGGAACTTAACACAAGCATGAAGCCATGTGTCGTGGTATAGAAAAGGCGCTGGCTCAGCATAGTGATGCGGCAGCTAGTATTCTGCCAGTACTTTAGGTTAGGTAGCTGAACAATTACGCATTGCTTAAAAATATTTTAAGCGGTATAACTAGGATTGGTCTGGTATCTCCACTGTGGGTGACTACAGTGCTCTTGGCCTCGTTGGGTAGTAGTTGGCCTAGCGACCTATTCCCTCCTCGGGCTCTGAGGATCATGCTGGTATACTCCATTTCAAATACCATGGCCCGATGCCACATAAAACTTTAATAAATAAATATCTTGGGACATCTTACACAAATCGACATAGTCCCACGGTAAGCTTAATTAAGGCTGATGCGAGCACCAAGCGACGATATATATATCCTTACCATGCGACTGGGTCTACGAACAAATAAAACATGGAAGCCGCACGCCATACTAGATTGCCTTTAAAAAACGGTCCTGAATTTTATTTGACAAGTCACCCCCTCTTCAATACATCACAGTAATGAATTTCAATATCAAACTATAAAATCTTAAACCGCCATTTAAAAATTGTTGTGATTGGTCCATCAAAGTTTTGATTGGCTATAGTCTATAAACATTTGTCAAAGTTGTTGCGCCGAAATATGCGCGGTGTTAAGAAAAGCGCTATGTCCTGCCCATCGTGGCACAATTGAACAATTTGTTTTTGGGGGCATTTTTGAGCTGGCGTTAGACGTCCATGTTATATATGGTCGCAAGACTGGGTCCATTTTTGTAAGTTGTCCAGTTTATTTATTTGTCAATCGTTCATATAAAATTATCCTTCAATTCCAGAAACGAGCAGAAGCAGAGAACATTCCTTTAGCAGACCTACTCAACCAACCGAACCCAAAAGAGCAGAGGCTGCGGATATCCAGCGACACGGACCGCGACACGACACACGACACGACACACGACACGACTGCCGACACGTCTACTGAACACGACACGTCGACGGACAAGGACACCTCGCACGACCGGTCCAAGGATTCCACAGGTAATAAAACATTTTTTTTGTACAGATGGTGCCTTTTTTACATGCTAGTGCGAGAAGTGGCTCATTTTACGTCAAGTCCAAAACTTCGGAGGGCCAACTGTACTAAAAAACGTGTCTCGACACGTGCAAAAAGGAAATTCGTATCTCGTGTCGATTTAAAACACTCCCTCCGGTCGTGTTTTAAAACATCGCTACTCGTTTCGCATTTCATGTTTTGGAACTTTGAACTTGACTGATGACCTAGCGAAGGTCACAGGAGTCCGCTTGATGCTTGGAGCAGGACCTTTGGCAGCGAAAAGGTTAATGGGCGGATTTTTATTTTGTTGTAGTTTTTTTAAATGTTCCATTTTTGGATATTTTCATATTTTTTCTACTTAGAATCGCGAGCTCTTTCGATCCTCATTAGCAGAAGAAAGTGTCCCGAGTTTTCCATACATTTTTTTGTCTTCCACTGAGTTACGGTCGAGGAAAGTGTATGAAAAAATAAAAACTCAATGGATTTTTTTGGGACACTTTTTTATTTCTATCAGGATCGAAAAAGCTCGTGATTCCGAGTAGAAAAAAAGTGTAAAAGTCCAAATTTCGATTTTTTTTAAAACTACAACAAACTAAAAATCCGCCCTAATGTAATGTAAGTAATGTTATAATTCCAGACCCGACCATCCGTGTGAACACATTGCCTCGTGGAGGGGCAACAAAAATGGCGACACCCGCCCTACCATCTAAGTCTCGGCGGAAACTCTTCACGCAGAAGGAGGCCCAGGATCTGACAGATGACGAGGGTAACGAAATGCTTTTTAGAAATACTAGTGAAATAACAGGTATAAATACTAGATGTGTAAACGATATCGCAAATTACGTTCTTGGAGACCTAACCATGGAGCATGACGGTAATGAATATTTGTTATCTAGCAGTTCACGCAGAAGGAAACCCAGGATCTCACACATGACGAGGGTAAGGAAATACTTTCTAATACTTTTTAGAAATACTAGTGAAATAACAGGTATAAATACTAGTTGTGTAAACGATATCGCAAATTACGCTCTTGGAGACCTAACCTTGGAGGATGACGGTAATGAACATTTGTTATCTAGCAGTTAACGCAGAAGGAAGCCCAGGATCTCACAGATGACGAGGGTAAGGAAATACTTTCTAATACTTTTTAGAAATACTAGTGAAATAACAGGTATAAATACTAGTTGTGTAAACGGTATCGCAAATTACGATCTTGGAGACCTAACCATGGAGGATGACGGTAATATACATTTGTTAAGATTTAATTAAAATACTAGCCGAATAACATGTATAAATACTAGTTGTGTAAAGTATATTGGACCTGACTGAATTCGCGCTGAAGAAAACCCAAGCCCACCGCTTCTAACCATAAAGGATAACGGTAATAAACATTTGTTAATACTTAAAAGTCGAATAAGCGGTATAAATACTAGGTATCAGACTAATCACTCACGACCATCCGCGTGAACACGTTGCCTCGTGGAGGGGCAACAAAAATGGCGACACCCGCGCTACCACCTAAGTCTCGGCGGAAACTCTTCACGCAGAAGGAGGCCCAGGATCTGACAGATGACGAGGGTAAGGAAATACTTTCTAATACTTTTTAGAAATACTAGTGAAATAACAGGTATAAATACTAGGCGTGTATAGGATATCGCGGACTAAACACTTCTAACCAGCTTGAGGATGACGGTAATTAACATTTGTTAATACTTAACCCCTTACCGCATAGAAGCCATATATGGCCGCTATAAAATTGAACTCTATTGATTGCGATTAGAGTTCAAATTTCAACAAATTTATATTTTATTCATGCGGTAAGGGGTTAATGGTAATACTAGCGGGATAACAGGTATAAATACTAGGTGTATAAAGTCCGTGCTATGACTAAGGAGCAACCAGACTAGGGCTCTCGGTCGTGTCCGGGTTTCGTGTACCCGTTTCCGTGTACCCGTTTCTTTGCTACCGGGAAACGGGTTTCTTACCCGTTTGGAACGTGTAATTAGGAACCGTGTAATTAAGACACGGATACCCGTGTCTGATCCGCCCTCAATGTGTATTGGCATTGGCAATCTAAAACATAGGTTCATAAACATCGGTTTTATATTTGAGCAAAGTATTGAACCGCATTTAACCACTAACAAAGAAAATTTCTAGCTGCGTAATTCGTAAAAAACTTCGAATTTTTCGGTAGGTATTGTTTTGTTTCTGACTTTTTACTAAAAAAACATAGGCTTTTCGAATATTCAATTGCAATGGATCCACAAGACTCAAGCTTGGAAACGTTTCTAACTTGGAAACGTTTCTAAGTGGAAACGTTTCTTGGCGTTTCGTGTCGTTGGGGTTCTTAGTACCGCCGGTGTTAAGGATTCGTGTACCCGTGTCTGCGGGTAACACGGATACCGGTAGCCCTAAACCAGACTGACTTAGGCGTTCCCAAAGGCTCAATGGCGTAGAATAGAAAGAGGCCCAGGATACAAAGGTAAAGGATATAATAATATACTTTTCACCACACTGCTCGTAAACACGCTGTTTGTCCTTCAATTTCAGAGCGCAAAACTGTGTTTTAATCTCTAGAGGTTAAAGTAATTTTTTTTTTAATCTTTTGGATAGACTAAGGCAATAACTTATACGGCCTGAGAGTGCAATAAGCTTTTTGACGTTTGAACTAGACAGTACGTTCGAAAACTCAATAGTTTCAAACAGATTCATACACAATATATCTATACCTTTCATAATATTATATTCAATATGCTAAAATCCAAATTAAATACCACATTTTGTTGTAAAAGGCTTTTAATTAAAAGTTCTAAAAATACGACAAATAAAAACAATACGAAAATGAAAGTGTTGACACTATGCAAATTTCAGAACGCATCCGAATTTTTTTTTCTTTTAAAATTTAAACGAATTCGGTCGTGTTGTTTTCTTTCACTCTTAATTTTCAAGTTTGAAATTCGCGAGATGCGAAAGTGGGATAATTCCGAAAATCACAGAAAAATCGCCAATAACTACATGAGTCTCATTTTGGAATTATCCTGATTTTTTAAGCATTGCCACGCCAAGATAAATATTTGAGGTTATTGTTTTATTATTTGTTGATTTGTTTATTTTTTGGAACTTGCAGTTTGAGTTTTATTTCGCATGTTTCCTCGCTTTAGTGTGGTGAAAAATGTTGTGTTTCACTCGGCAGCAAAGCTTGTTCAACTCTCGTGCCTTAAAACCCTCACGTCGCTCAAGATTCTATTTTATGAACCACTCGCTGCGCTCGTGGTTCAAATTCTGGAATCTTTCGCTTGCTCGGGTTTCAATATTTGCACGAGAGTTAAACAACCACTTTGCTCCCTAGTAAAACAAATAACTATTCTAATACTTACTGGAAATATTAGCCAAGAAGCAGGTATAAATACCGTTTCCCCTGTTTATAAACGTCTATCAAACCCCCGCTTTAAGGGAGGAGAGTAATCATATTGTCAGCCTCCATAGCCTAATTGGTAAGTGACCCTGCTTACGCAGCTAGAGGTTCCGGGTTCAAATCCCGGCGAAGGCATTATTTGTGTATTTATTTATCATCAATTTGTTCCTTGGTTGTCTATGTATTTAAGTATCTACATATATGTATATTTTCATCACACTTGCTCGTAAATGTTGATTTTATAAGTAGGCATGCATGAACGTAATGAGCTATGAGCTATAACGTAATGCCCATGGTCGTAATTACTTTTTTTTTATTTCATACAACATTACGTCGCTGGTGCGCGCGGCGGCGGCGGCGCGCGCTGCGCCGGGACTTCTGTTATAAAAATGATTAAAAGGCATCCCTGTTTTTGAGAAATGATTTAGACCATTTTAGAGTAGTTTTGTGAAAATATGTATATTGTTTTATTTACTTGTTTTGCCTCACAGGTGTGATGAAAAACATTGTGTGTGCCACGGGCGGTACAAGAATTATGAACTCGTGTGAAGTAAAGCCCGCGCCTTCGGCTTGGGCTTTACTTTCACACAATTTCTTATTTACCGCCCTTAATACACAATGTACTATTATTATACTCGTATGTATCGTCTAAATCTAATTTTAGCTTTTGTCCGTTGCTAGTTAACACGACGAAAGACACTAAATGACGTCAATCTGTCATAGGCTAACGAAAACAAAAAACTAAGCGACTGCTACAGATATCGTTCATTACAAGACTTCATTGTCTGAACGTCTTTTGACGCCTATTTAATAATAATTGCAGAAACGCCCGCCGTCCCAAAGCGCACGCCGTCCAAACTGACGCTCCGCGAACGGAAGGACCTCGCACGTGCCGAGCGCATGGCGAGGCGACTGCTTGGAGCAACCACCCCGGCCAAAACACAGACGCAGCAGATACTCTCGCAACTGGACTGTCCTAGAATAGTAAGTAAAAAAACAGCAATTGAGTAACAGGTGCGAAATACTTGTTAGTACCTAATACTCGGTATTTTTAATATTATATTCCTAACTGCACTCCGTAACGGAACATAAGAAATTCTACAAAATAACAATACAAATAAGTTTATTGGTACAGTTATTTCACCAAAGTTGGCACGAATGGATCGATTATGTGACAGAAAGTACCTATGTGTGGATGTTAAAATGACAGTAGATACAGGTCGATATAGCACGGCCGCATACACACATTAATGTATGTCACTCATTTTATTCATTCCATTCGTGCCAGCTTTGATTAATTTACCTATATGAGACTGAATATTTTACAAGCAAACTGGAGTAGTAAATATTAATTGATTACAATATATTTTCTGATATTTGTAAGTATGCAATTTACATTTGGGTAATTTGAACGGAGAGTCAAGCAGTTGTGCGAATACTATATTGGTTCAGTTTACAGATAATTAATGAAAATGAATTAGAAACTAAACCTTTAGCTGGTTGGTGTTTTATTGATAATTTTTAAAACTGCCTCTTCTCAATTACAGGTTCTAACCGGAATGTCACGCACCGAACGTCAAACCATACAAACAGCTGTCAAATCTCTCAACGGACGAGTCCAAAAATCAGTCACCCTCCACACCACCCACATAGTACTAGGTTCCTGCGTCTCCGACCGTGTTCAAGACAATACCGGTATTCAACCGCTAGACCAAAGTCACTGTTCCAAAACAAGTACAAATACTAGGTGCCAAATACCAAGTACAAATACTAGGGGCCAAATACCAAGTACAAATACTAGGGGCCAAATACCAAGTACAAATACTAGGTGTGAAATACCAAGTACAAATACTAGGTACGGAATACCAAGTATAACTCAGCGGTGTGGTATAGAAAAGGCGCGTACATTGAACGCTTTGTTAGGAGCTGTTAGAGGATGTCGGGTGGTGTACGCGCAATGGGTGACTGATTCGTTAGAGGTGAAGAAATGGCTGCATCATCATGGGTACGAGGTGCCGCATTTGAGGAAGATTTCACAGGTATTTTTTTTTTCTAAGTTGGTTAAATAACAAAAGACGGACTAAGTGGTTTGCATTGCATCATTGTTTTGCGACTTATGTCATCTAATCTCTTTACACACAAATATTGGTTAAAAAAGGATACTACAGAATAATAGATTACATAGATGACAAAAATATTTGGATGTAAGGTAGGGTAGTTGGTATTTAGTAAGGTAGTATTAGGACAAATGAAGAATTTTACATCTTCATTCGATAATTTTAAAGATAGATTTTATGTTTTGTATATTTACCTATTGACACCTAGAGACCCTTTACATCTCTAGTATTTTTTATTTTCTCATATTTGTTTTTATTTCGGATGGAAGTATGCCTTTAACTGCTTATGACAGATTTTTTTATTTTATTAATTTTAGA
Organism: Thaumatotibia leucotreta; assembly: GCA_025490895.1. Classification (NCBI taxonomy): domain Eukaryota; kingdom Metazoa; phylum Arthropoda; class Insecta; order Lepidoptera; family Tortricidae; genus Thaumatotibia; species Thaumatotibia leucotreta. Next base: position 56,573 of record JALPQI010003273.1, read on the forward strand.
ATTTTATTTTTAATTATGCCACAATGAGTTATGTTTGTATCAATTTATTATTATCTGTGTTAGAATTGTGAATGTAACACACTGACAAGTAGATACCCTCTACACATCTACAAAAAATGTTTTAATACCTATGTAAAATCAAAATTGTTAAGTTAAGATTGACGTCTGAAAGCGCCTTACAAGCCCACTTGGAAAATAAATTTATTTTATTTTTTATTTTTATACAATTTGTCAGTAGAAAACAGAAATATATATATTGCATCATTGTTTTGCGACTTATGTCATCTAATCTCTTTACACACAAATATACAATTTGTCAGTAGAAAACAGAAATATATGTAAGCTATGATGTAGAATAATATGTAAACATTATAAATAGATAAGTATCTGGATACTATAAAAGTAAAAAGCATAATTAACCTATTGACTGCCGTAATTTGATGTCAGGGTCCGGTAAATTAGACATAGGTCTGATTTGGATTGTATAGTGTAAAAATAGTTCCCTTAACTTAAAATGCTAGCTCTGATCTGCGTAATGTAATTTTGTATTGTTACATCAAGAATTCGCGGCGATCAAAAGTTTCATAAAGAAACACGCGAGCTGGCCACTTACACTCTTGCGTTGAATTGACAGCATTTCATATTTTTAGTCCTAGTTTTTATTGTCTGTTTTGAAAGAACTCAATATTAAAAGATACACGTATTTTTTTATTTAAAAAAATTGCTATTTTAGTGCGAAAATCCCTTTTCATTACTACTTCGAGCAGAAAGAGCGTAAGTTACAAACGTCAAAAATCAGCTAAATGACGTCGCAAGTGATGTTTCATACAAGTAAGAAAACGACTAAAAACGGTAACAAGTGTCAAATGTCACTGCCAAATAGGTACCAGTGACATTCCAACTACAAGATTTTTTGGTTAAAGTGGCAGATCTGAATCAGCTATGTGACGTCACTTCCCCTTTAAACTAATTTTAAGATTTTTAACTAAAATATTGCAAAACAAATTTAAAAAATATATTTTTCATACATGCGTATAACTCGAAATCGTTTTCGATTTACGGACATCGAAAATTTTGAAACGTTGTCAATTGTCCGTCTTGAAACAAAGTATCATACATTTATTTATCTTTCCAGAAAGCTCGCGTGGAACGCACGGCGCTCGGCCGAACATGCTCCGACTACGCATACGACGTTTTCCGAGGCATGCGAGTCCGAATATCCCCCCAAACCGAACAAAAAGACGCCGCCATTCAACTACTAACGCTCTGTGGCGGCGTTGTACAAGATGGCGGCGATTTACAAAATGGCGGACGCCTCCAAAATGGCGGACTCCAAGATGGCGGACATTCGGAAGGTTGTGACGTTTGTGTGGGGAATGGGGAGGGCGAAGTGAACTCTAAATGGGTGTTTGATAGTGTCGCTGCGGGTAGAATGAGAACTACTAGGAGATATGTGAATATTGGTGTCGAAAATGTTACGTAATTAAGTAATAAGTAGTAGTAGTAAGGGTATACAGGTAATACATGGCTTGATATTGTGGCAGCGTTATACAATATAGCAGCGGTTCATAAGATGGCGGTGCCTTGTAAAATGGCGGACAGTTGCAAAATTAGTCATGGAGAGAAAAGTGAATTGTAATAGTAGAGCTAGCGAGCAGAATGAGGGCAGCGAAAAGATAATGTGAATATTTGTGTCCAGAATGCTACATAATGAAGTAATATAGAGGGCCTGACATTTTACAATATGACGGTGTTTTATAAGATAGCGGTTTCTTGCAAAATTATTCTGATGTTTAGAATGGGGAGAGTGGAGTGAATTGTAATGGGTGTTTGTAAGTGTACCTGCAGATAGAATAAGGACTAGGAGACTTGTGAATATTGGCACCGGAAATGCTACAAAAGGAAGTAATATGAAAGACTTGACAAGCGTGGTAGGAAATGGCGCCATTTCAAAAAGGGTGGGCAGTTGCAAAATTATTGTGACGTTTTGTGGGTACGAGTAATAGGGAGGGTAAAGTGACCTTGAAACGAGTGTTAAGCCAGGGATCGGACCCTTTAATATTCTCCATACAAAAGAACGGTTCTTTTTTTCGTTCATTTTCGTTAATGGAGTCATTTAAAAATATGGTAACATAAATTACATAAAATATTGAGTAGTATATAAAGAGTTTAAAACATTTTTACAGGTTTTTGTAAAGTAACGGTCCTGGTCCCTGTGTTAAGCTGCAGGTGGCCCATTTATTCAAAGTTGTCCCTCCCACTTTTTTGTAACATAGATATTTTTTTATGATTTCTACTCGGAGTCATACGCTTCTTCAACCCCAAGAAGAGAAAAAATTGTCCCTTTTACATACATTTTTTGAACTTTCCATTCCGTTATCGCCTTACAAAATTTATGAAAAATTGGTAACGAAATGGACAACGATTTTGTCCTATCAGGATCGAAAGAGCACACGATTCTGAGTGGAAATCATATAAAAACTCCAAATCCAAAAAAAATGGCCCAAGTGGTCAATTAAAAGCGTAGCCCATGTGAGACTTCCAGTAGTAATGTGAATATTGAATGATGTAACTTGAAATTACGCTGTTCATATGGTGAATTTATGTTTCAAATCTCTAACTTAGGGGTATTATACTTATAAAACTAACATTATACTAAGGTGTTTAACCAAATATAGGCGATATTATTAATACTTAAGTCATGTATTTATTGTCTTTCATTCATTTTCATCTAAGATTATGTTTTGGTTGCGTAGGACAATTTTTTTTATTTATATTTGAGTATGATTTATATTTTGTTAATTTAAAACAAATCTATTCATTATAAGATGAAATATCGATACTTTAATTTTGAAAAGTGAATCGTGTATATTTTTTGGTTTATTTATTAAACAGTGAATGTATCATGACGGTAATTGTTTTATTTATTCATTTCTCGTACGATCATTCTTATCGTCAATCGTAAACGAAAGGCAGCTGCCTGTCTTTGTCGCTCTGATATGAAAGTGTGACAGAGAGGGAAAACTACGATAGGCTACTAAGCGCAAGCGATTGGCCACTTAGCTAAGCATCCAGGCCTGTCCAACTAGCGCGTTCGGTTCGAACTGTCAGTGCCACCCCGGGGAGTAGGTACATCAGTTAACAATAAAAAATAAAAATAAGAAACAATATAACAAGGGTAGTAAGTAAATATTAACCCCCTTATTCATAAACGTCTGCTAACTTAACATGCCGCTAATAATAATTGTTTCTCCCTTTTGCTCTTACGGACACATTGTTAAGACCGAAAGGGACAATTAATTATTTGCGGCTTGTTTATGAATAAGGGGGTACGAAATACGAATAAGGTACGATTATAACATTTTTTAAAGGAAGAAACCTTATTTTTTAACCGACTTCAAAAAGGAGGAGGTTTACAATTCGTCGAAATCTTTTTTTTTTTTTTATGTATGTTCCCCGATTACTCGAAGACGCGTGGACCGATTTGAAAAAATATTTTTTTGTTTGAAAGGGTATACCTTCTAGTTGGTCCCATTGTCACCGAATTCAGATCTGATGATGGGATCCTGGAGAAATCGAGGGAACTCTTCAAATGTTGTAGGCACACATGACATTTTTCATTTATTTTCGAAGACTAATCAAGTATTTGCGTCTAGTCATGAACGTTTTAAGTTGGTGATCTGATGATGGAAGGTACAACTCCTTAGCAATTAGGAGTTGGGGGATAATTCTTTAAATATAACATATTTCGTGTATTTTGGAAGCTATTTGAGTATTTGCCTTTAGGTGGTCATCTTTTCATGTTGGTGAGCTGATGATGAAAGGTACAACTCCTTAGAGATTAGGAGTTGGGGGACAATTCTTTAAATGTAACATATTTCATGTATTTTGGAAGCTATTCAAGTATTTGCGTTTAGGTTGTCATCCTTTTATGTCGGTGAGCTGATGATGGAAGGTGCAACTCCTTAGAGATTAGGAGTTGGGGGATAATTCTTTAAATATAACATAGTTCATGTATTTTGGAAACTATTTGAGTATTTGCCTTTAGGTGGTCATAGTCTCATGTTGGTGAGCTGATGACGAAAGGTATAACTCCTTAACGATTAGGAGTTGGAGGATAATTCTTTGAATATAACAACTGTCATACATTTTCGAGATCTATTCAAGTGTTTGCTTAGTAGTTATGACATGTTGGTTAGCGGTTAGTGATTCTTGAAATAATATAGGCATGCTAAGGCTGTTACCTATATTCTTTGAAATTATTCATACCTGCTGATGATACAATGTATATCTCCTTGATAATGGGATAATTCTTTGAATATTTAAGCAATCCGGTTCAGGTTTCCTGGCCTATTACAGTGCAGTACATTCTAATTATAAGTATTTAGAGCATACTAAATAACGATTTTACACTACTAAAAAGCAAAAAATAAAATATTTTAAAATAAAAATAAAACCGCCTTCAAAATTTCGCCCGAACTAAAAAGTACAAAATAATTTTAGTTCCTACTTCTTAGGATTTCCTACCCAAACCTTTAAACCTTTTACCCTATTCATTGAAATAAAATATTATGGCTAGGTATCCTACAGATTTCTTAGAAGTCGGTTCCAAGCCAAATATGTTTACTTCGCGAGTATATGACTGTATTTGATAGAGCTTTGTAACTTACTGTCACTCCGGTTATGCTTTTATCAAAATGACTGAGGTAGATCATTTTGTTGATAAGAACATAATCGGAGTGACAGTAAGTTACAAAGCCCTATCTCCTATGAACGTATTTGGCTTGGCACCGACTTCTAAGAAATCTGTAGGATACCTAGCCATAATATTTTATTTCAATGAATAGGGTAAAAGGTTTAAAGGTTTGGGTAGGAAATCCTAAGAAGTAGGAACTAAAATTATTTTGTACTTTTTAGTTCGGGCGAAATTTTGAAGGCGGTTTTATTTTTATTTTAAAATATTTTATTAGAAAAGGTATGAGTTACGCGATAGAAAGAGAGCGCACTTCTACGTGACATTTAGCGTTGGCATTTAGCGTTGCGCCTTGGGAATTTGAACTTAATAGTATCGTAGTAAGAATCATTATTTCTTTAAACGGGTTTCTGAAGATGCATTTCTGTACTTATACTAATATGTATTCTGTGGTTTTACCCCCAAGAAACCCTTAAGTAATTGGTATCGTGGGAGTTATCTGTATAAAGGTGCATGCAGACCAAAAGAACATTCGCTGTTCTATCCCCCACTCTACGAAATCAACGAATCACGTTTCGTGTAACGATCGAATTTCGTAGAGTAGGGGGATAGAACAGCGAATGCTCTTTTGGTCTGAATTCACCTTAAGATTAGGAATAATGTAGGTACTTATTAGGTAAATAGGTACCCATCTATTTTAATTTTATCTTTAAAATCGGACGCCTATATCACCTTCAAAAGGTTAAAACACGTGAAAATTAAGGGCAAAAACTTTTGAACTTAAAAACGCCCTCGTAAACTTAGCACCTTCACGAAATAAAAAACGAAATTCGGTTAATAAATTTTATTGCTTACGCAATGCACCTGCGCGTTCCGTCTCTCTCCAGGAAGGGGTGAAAGAGTGGGAATATGTAAGTGGCGCGGCAGTGCAGGTGGCCAGGCCTACTACCGCGAAAATCGAAATTCGTAAATTTCGAGGATTTTTCTCTGTTACTCAAACGAAGGTGTCATTAGAGTGAGAGAGACAAATCCTCGAAATTTACGAATTTCGATTTTCGCGGTAGGGCCGCAGGTACAGCTTGGCAAAAAAGAGTAGAAATTAAAAAGTAGCAACATCGTAGTGTCGTCCCTTTCAAATCAATATGCGTGATAAAACGGGACGACACTACAATGTTGCCACTTTTTAATTTCTACTCTTTTTTGCCAGGCTGTATGGCATCGCAAAGTATAACTTCGGGGAAAATAATGTATTTAAGTAAACTAAATAATTAAATTAATTATAATTATGTAGAGTTCCAGTAATAGGTTATCCTCGTAAGACCCACCATAGTTACTTTTCCTATTTTTAATTTGAACCTTAGATTGATAAGACTTTCGTTTGTTTCAAAATGCAATGAAACAAAAGAAATTCTACTTTAATTGGTTCATGAAAGATTCATATTGGATTGCAACAACGATGTAAGTAGGTACATTGTAATGTACTTACGAGGTATGTGCTTATGGCCGTGGGTTTTCTGGCCAGCGACCGGCGACCGACGCGTGTCCGCCGCCGACGTCGTTCGAATGTTTTGTTCGCGAATGTTTGAGGGTGGTTTCTCACGTCGCCGGCAGCGGGTATCGTATGCGAATATATGTGCTTCAAACCAAAGCATGTTTGGACACCCTTAACACTACCTACGACAAGAGAGCTTGATCAAAAACTTCACGCAATAGTACCTACCTGTAGTTTGTTTTAATTAGGATTAGACATTTGATAAACAAAGAAGCGGTCGACAACCCTTATCTTATCTTATTGGTTACCCTTACGGATACACTTCGACGCATTGGGATCTTTTGTGTAATTGCCCCCTGTTTCGCCTACCCCAGGGATTGTAATCAACTCAATATGTTTGAGGACGGAACCTAGCGGTAGTGTTTTGACCTCCATCGGTTGAATCGGTTCCAGATAGCCGGATCGAAGTCTTTCGTCCTTTGTATGGGGAAGGCATGACATTCGCACATGAAGTGTCGACATCGACAACCCGCTTCTGGCTAAATATTAGATGAGGAATTTTCACTAAAACGACGACTTAAGGGTGCGGCTCCACTGAGGCGGAGAGTAGTGGAGATGTGCAAAATTGGCCAATGAGACCGCATGACAGTGTTTCGAATTTTGAATTTCAAGAATACACGGTGCTCGCGAGCATTGCGAAAGATTTTAACTATGCATTCTAGTTAGACATCAAAATATACCAAAAATATTATGAAACCTAAAGTCAAATTCAACAAAAAAAAAATTTTTTTTTCTTTTTTTTTTAGGTGTTTTGAATACATTTTAACATTTCCAATCATTTTTATCATAACAACAATTTGTTAAAATTATTTATGAAATGATTTTTTCTCGGGACAGGTTTTTTCGTCAAGTTTATTCTTATTTTTTGATTGTCAGACAAAAGGTGAGGTAATATTAGAACACATAGTGGTAGCATTGTAATCAAAAAGAAGTTTCATGACGAGTTACGTCGAAATACTTTTTTCGAAAAAAGGTTAATTATCTCAGCTCTGGAACCAAGCCGAATCCAGGAAATTTTATATAACATAAAATACTCTAAATATGCTGAGGAATTCAGCATTAAAATCTTTCGGAATGCTCACGAGCACCTTGTATAATTGGTAAATTTTGCACATCTCCGCTCCTCTCTGCCTCAGTGGAGCCGCACCCTTACAGGCTTTTTATTTTGGGTGCACGCGGCAGACATAGCCGGCCCAGTGCCATTTCAACTTGGTACAATACTAATTATGTTGTATAAGCTACCAACACTACCAATTGTTGCACACATCACATGCGGTTGATTCATGGTGCGTGCTTGTTTTGGCGGTTTTACTTATCATACAATACAATACACGTCATACAATATAAAACAAAGGAACACCCAGAAAGTATACACTGATAGCCATAAGTACACACACGGGTAGTAGGAGAATGTGTTAGCTCGTTGTGAAAATTAATCATTTACATTACAGTACGGGCTGTCGACGTAATATTATAGTGTACTACTCACTAGGGATCGAAATTTTATTTGAAATATTTACTTGTTATGTTATGATATGATTCTATATTGTTATTGACTTGATCTTGTTAGGTATAAGTTTTTGTGGAATTGTTTTTACGTCGTTTTTTTATATTTATTTTGACACGATTATTGTCAATGTACAACTAGGTACAAACTATTATTCAAACACAATCTTGTATTGTTTATGAATAAAGATAGGTATGACTATGACTCGTTTCGACTTTCATGTTTTTCACACTTGTGTCGTAATGTACTATAATCTCCACTCGTTTCGGACTTCACCTACTCTTCGACAACGGCGTACAATGAATTTTGAATGAAGCGATGTATTCTAGAAACCTAAGAGAAATGATATATAAAGGCGAAGCCACACCGGCTGGTCACGCGCACGAGCCCACGCAAGCGGTGTGCCATCTAATATGACATTTACATACGCTACAACGCGCACGCGCCCGCACTCGTGCTGCACACGCATCCTTGGCTTTAAGCGTTTTTAACACCCAAGACTACATAATTGTGATACCGTGTGCGCGATTTACTGCGCGATTTCTGTCTCATAGTAAAAGTTACTTAGTACAGTAGAGCAATTCTCATAAAGTCTGTACATTTGGGATCGCATTCGGCCGTGTGGTGACGGCAGAAAGAATACATTTGTCACCACCCCAACTCCTCCTGAGGGTGTCGTAAGAGTCGACTAAGGAATTGAAGTATCACTGACCATATTTGATTAAAGATTGATGATGGGCAGCAGCGTCATCATAGTGAACACATTACTGCGATCGCCAATCCGCTTGCCCAGCGTGGCGATTATGGGCATTTACCTCCTAATGCGTCTATACGCATAGTTAATAGGAGAGGCCTACGTCCAGCAGTGGACTATCATAGGCTGATGATGATGATGATGACATCCGTGGCAGCCTCGCAGTCCGTGACGTAGCGGAGAAGCTCCAAGAATGCCGTCTTCGGTGGTTTGGTCACGTTGGTCGTAGACCACCTGACTACGTAGGAAACATATGCCTTAACCTAGCCCTTGACGGCCCCCAACTCCGCGGCAGACCAAAGCGATGTCTAGATGTTGAAGGCTGACATGAGTGTGAATGGGCTTACAGTATAAGATGCCCAGGATCGCGCAAAGTGGAGGAAATGTAGCAGGAAAGCGGACCCTGGCAAAGGCCGGGATAACGCTAGGTAGAAAAAGCAAGATCCACCACCTTTCCCTAGGTACTAAAAGTGCGCGATTATGAAACGAACGGCATACTACCTACTATAGGAACCACGTAGTAGAACCAAGAAGAAACGAATTATCATGCAGCATTAGTAGGTATCTAAATATAGAACAATAGCAACGAATACGTTTAATTTAATGTTTTATGATATGTTGTCATCGTTGCGGTTCATCGAACATTTCAACCTCGCCTCTCTCTATCAAACTTTACAGAAAGTTATTTTAGCATTTGACTTTGTAACTATAATAGTACATTACGACACAAGTGCGAAAAACATGAAATTCGAAACGAGTGATGATGTTTTAAAATACGACCGATAGGGGGTGTTTTAAATCGACACGAGTTACGAATTTTCTTTTTGCACGTGTCTCGTACGACGTTTTTTAGTACAGTTGGCCATCCGAAGTTTAGGACCTGACGTAAAATGAGCCACTTCGCGCACTAGCGCTTAAAAAAGGCACCATCTGTACTAAAAAAGAATAATGTAAAACGTGACCCCGACCCTCGCTTTCAAACCGTTTTTCATCCAGAAGTATCGATAAGATATTCGTCGATTCATCGATTACTATATTTTTTCAGCCACCAGGCGGCGCTACGTAGGCGTGGCGTGAGGCGTGAGGTCCAAACAGCTGTCAGATTTATAGGTACCTCTATAGGTACACTGTTCACTTCAACTTACAAAATTTGACGCCCGAAAGCTGCAAGCTGCGATTAAAGACGGACAACTAAGTGGATTTCACTGAGTTCATTTGACACGCTAAGTAGATACGTTTGCTTGATTTATGGGTATATATGACATCTGTGATATGTACAAACAGCAACACAGCTAGGTACACACTTCAGAAATTGGAAATATTGCATGAAAGAGAATCACACTTACAGTCACATGTCAGTTACATAGGAATGTTGAGCCACTTGGCAAAGGATGCAATTTGGTCGTGTAATATTATGGGTTCGGTATTTTTCGTTAGTAGGCACGATCGCGATATTTACGATGGTCCCCGATGATATGTCATCGAATCTTTGTTGCGTCAAAAGGAGATTGGGTATTTTTGTATGGACTAGTGGCGTCATTTTTTTTTTCAGCGGCCATCGTTTATGTTACTACTATTTTGTAGTGCTACCTTAGACTAGCTTATTTACAAGATAAGTTTTGCCGTAAGTAATATCGGAGCCAAGATATGGCCCTTCAAACAATGTTATTGGACCAGTGAATATGCCTAACTAAGACAGGTTTAGGAGACAGCTTAGATGACTACAGGCTTATTTAACTGGATAATACTACTAACAAAGATACAAGGATATTGCCCTTAAAGTATAATAGTTAATTTAACCGACTTAAAAAAAGAAGATCTTAGGTAGGTATATGAAAATGCAACTGTATTTTCTTATGCGATTTCTATGCTGTCTGTTTAGTGAACATTAAAAATGTTGCAAAATGGTTTCAAAAGACGGTTCACCCTCTGACTACACCATAAGGAAACACAGGTGTTAGTCCGTGGGCTAGTCGGCCTGAAATTAGAAAACGGTATAATTTGGGGGTACCAAGTGTCCTTTTTACAGTAGTTAGACATATTCATAAGGATGTTAAAAAAGTATGATAGACATCTCAAAGTGGTAGCTAATAGGCATACGGGCTATTTCAAGATTTCCGTTGTATGACAGGTATGGTTAAAATTAGGAGGTACAAATTTTCCTTTTCACGGCTGTTAGGTAAGCTTATAAAAACGTCAAAAATGCAAGATTGCCATTTATAAGTGCTACCTAACAAAAATGGGGGCCAATCAAAGATTTTGGATCTCAAGTTTTACAAAATCAAGTATATCTCGAGAACTATTAAATATATCTAATTACTCTCTTGAACAAAATTATTTACTACTGTAAAAAGGACACTTGGTACCCCCAAATTATACCGTTTTCTAATTTCAGGCCGAGTAGCCCACGGACTATGTGATGCACACATGCAAAATGTTTTGACATAAATATTTCCAAGTAGGAAATGTACCTAATTAGATTAGTTGTTAGATTGGGATTGTTACTAATGCTTTCTTATGTATTCAACACAACATATGTGACATTATTTGGGATAAGGGGCCTTATTGTCGATGGCTCTTACGTCCGGTGACGTCGTATTTGTATACAAACATGGCTCATAACGCCGTAAGCGCCAATAACAATAACGTCCCTTTTCCCAGATAACGTTATTTGTAATTTTTAGTATTAAGTACGTTGAATTACTTTTTTACACATTTTCTGGCTCGTCGTAAACTTCATTCTCAATATTATCTTGGCGAATATCTCTCTCTTAAAACTGTGCCGGGGGATCAAGATGTTCTTAATACCTACCCCATCCCAAGAATCATATAATTAACATTACATGTGAGCAACAGCCTAAGGTCCTCTTTCCAACAACACATGAACAATAATGTCCTAATATTTAGATCGTTCAGTGACAGGTCCAAGCCACAAAACAGAAAAAACAGTAGAAGCGTAATGTAAGCGCAGCGCGTGTGGCAATAGTAAGCAGCGCAAGGCTTACCTGCACAAAAGTTAACCACAGTAGGCCGTCAGTTCTCTAAGCGCGCTCACGTGAGATCGTTTTCGAATAAATCCGAAAAAGAATGTGCAAATATGCCTTTTTGTGCCGTTTTGGAATGTAAAAGTAACAGCCAGAAGTCAAACCTTACCAATGAAGGTATTTCATACCACCAGAAATTCTTAATTTCTTAATATTTTAATATTTTCTAAAATATTTCGTCTCCCGCAAGATGTTTGTACTGCACTAAATAAGAAACAACTTTATACGCCAATAATAAGGTCGTTTTTTATTTGGCATAAAACTATGGAAATTTCTAGAATTTCGGAACGATAGGCTGAGTAGCGGCCAATGCGAGGAAAGGGTCCAAAAAGGTATCGATATCGATATTTTATTTCGTTGATATACCTACTTTAGTTGTCTTGAGCCGATTAAGTGAAAAAAAATTAAACATGTTCTCAATAATCTTTATTTATTTAATCGGGTTTCCGACTGTCATCGTCATCATCATCATCATCATCTCAACCTTTTGCTGCCAGCTGCTGAGCGTAGGCCTATGTATCATCATATTATAATACCTATTGTGGATATTAAGGTTTCGTGGCCAAATTATAGTTTCGCCATGTCCGCCCGACTGTCATCGTCATCATCATCATCATCTCAACCTTTTGCTGCCAGCTGCTGAGCGTAGGCCTGCATGTCATCCAATTATAATATTGTGGATATTAAGGTTTCGTTGCCAAATTATAGTTTCGCTATGTCCGCCCGACTGTCATTGTCATCATTATCATCACCACCTAAGACTACTACCTTACCTACTGCTTAGTATAGATCCCCACATCCTCATATTATAATATTGTGAATGTTAAGGTTCTATTGTCAAATTATAGTTTCGCCATGTCTGCTCGACTGTCATCGTCATCATCATCATCATCATCTCAGCCTTTTGCTGCTAGCTGCTGAGTGTAGGTCTGCGTATCATCATATTATAATATTGTAGATATTAAGGTTTCGTTGCCAAATCATAGTTTCACCATGTCCGCCCGAATGTCATCGTCATCATCATCATTTCAGCCTTACTTACTGTGAGCATGAGCATATCCTAATATTATAATATTGTGGGTGTGAATTTTAAGGTGCCGTTTCCAAATTATCGTTATCATTGTCTGTCCGACTGCCCATCTGTCTATTTTTAATTATTCAAAAGGTTATGAATTAATTATTTGTTATATATTATTATTTTATTTGTTATTATATTTGTTTTATTTAAAAATGCTCCGCTATCTAAAATTATATAATATAAAAGTGCTCCTTTTAATGTCAAAGTGATTACTTACTTACTTGTAATGTCAAAGTAATAATATCACTTTGACATTAAAAGAAGCACCATTCATTTTAGTTACACCCTGGGTAAATATGAGTTCCGTAAAAACCAAAGCAAATCGAAGAAATGTACTTTTTCATCACACTTGCTTTGTAAGCGCCCCATTGCTTGCATGCATCGCGAGAGTATTCCCTAGGGAGTTATAGAAAAGTTGGTACGTCATTTAACAATATTTTGTCTCAAAACAATTTTTTTTGCTTGTGATGAAAAACATTGTATGCATCACGGTCGGTAAGCGAAATACTAACTCGAGTCATTAAAATATAACACTCTAGTTAGTAAAACCGTAATTACCTCCCTAGACGCCCAATGTACTATTACTTCATATATATATAATTATATATATTTTATCGATATGGTACCGACTCTTGCACAGCACTATGACGCTCGTTAGCCATAACGTGCAAAAAGCAGCCTATCTCTTTTACTCTTGGGAAATGCTACTTATGTGGGAGAGAGAACAAGGATTCGCCATCTATTGGGGAGTTGCAGAACTATTGAGTTTTAGTTATAAACAGAATTATGCTACTCGACGCTAGATGGCAACACTCTCTTTACAAGTTAGTAGTAGCAAGCGAAACGTCGTAAGTAATAAAATTAGTTGTATAATTTTGCTTTTGTCGCATTCGAAATAAAGTTTATTTTTGTATAAGTTTTTTTAACCAATAAGTTTTCAGATACTTCTGTGTGCATATTTGCGCCAGTGTGAGTGTGGCGACATCGGTTCTCTCGAGAATCGGGGTATAAGCCGCTTCTACGTTATTTTTGTTCTGTGGTCCAAGCGGTATTTGATTTGGTCGGATTATCAATATGTGAGTCTTTACTATTAAATTTTAAAGTATGATATCTCTGCTCCGATATAATTTAGCTATATGCACTCCATAATAAAATAAGTTTATTTTTAATTGCTCTTTTCAAATTTACCACTTTCATGAGTGGCCGCCAAAATTTAAAAACGACGCCAACTTTACCCAAACCCCTTTCAGTATTTGAAAACTAGTTGACAACTTGACATAATAAAAATTCCTTCGTCTACGAAAATTAAGAATTAGCTATCGGCCATGATTAGACGCTAGATGTCGTTGTTCCTTGTGGAAACTGGATAACGACAGTTCTTCATAGATTTGTCTAAAACTGTTTAAGCTCTGAAATAGAATTCCAGATCAAAAATGTAAACAAACTATGACAATGACATGACATTATATTGTCGATGTTAAAGTGACATTCCAGGGGTATAAAACGTTTTATATGGAATGTATTTTTTAACACCTTCGTAAATTGACGTGGCGTTTTGAGATTAGCTTTTTATTTTATTTCATTTATTTCCACACTTACAATTATCCTTACAGGTACTAAGCCTAAGACAATGTTTTATGTGTAGGTGTAGATACGCGAAAGTCAAAGTATGTTCGACACAAAAGTATCACATTTGTCAACATATTTTTGAACATGGCTATAAAAAAGATACGGCTGAGTGTCCACTGTTCCTGATTACAAAAATAATACCTAGAAAATTTGCTAGAATGATGTAAATAATCAACATATTCAATGTTTGAAAACGTCTCGTGTTACTTTAATCTTTAGGATAGTCAGAGAACGAATTTCAGTCAATGTCTATAGTTGCAATCTAGTCACTTTCGGATTAATAAATGAAAATGTTTGATTTGTAGGTCACAATATTAAAATATGTATGAATGTCCTTAATAATGCAAAATTTGACGAGATTTTTAAATTTATAATAATAAATGTTTAATAATAAATGTTTATTTATCAGCTCACAAAGGAATACAAATGGTAACAGTGATACAGTAATTGTAACAATTAGAACAACCTAAGTACTGTAATCCTTTGTGAGAGACTGGAGTCTGAACTAGGTATATACCTGTATTACAGATCACCAGGCTCTCACCCCGGAGAAAAACATTACGTTTTTTGCCATGAGATCTTGCACCGTATTAAAACTCTTTAAAACTGATAAAGGTAAACTAGAAAAATATAAAAGAAGGAATACAAAGGAAAATTAAACAAAATGAACACTAGAAAATAAAAACAAATATAAATTAACAATACTAATACTAAATTATACTATAACATTCATACTCAGCAATACCACAATGCCAATTAATATCGTATTAATGTAGGAATGTACCTTGTACAGTGTGTGTAGTGTAACATGCTTAAATGGTATTGAGCAAATACAAAACAAATGCTTAAGTAATAAAATGCATAATTATCTAATGAGAAGCTACGTAATCCTCAATTCCGTCGTAGGTTAGTGTAAAAAGCCAATTTGTAATACTTCGCTTACATTCTTTTAGTGTTAGAGCATATATATCTATAGATTCATTAACCCTATTGTACAATTTAGAACTAATGTAATCAATATGTCGACCAGCAATTGCCAGGCGAAATTTCCGAACAACGCAGATGTGAAGTTTGCGCCTGTTCTTTATGAGCTCTTTGTCGAAGGTAAGAGTTTTGTGTTTTTTTAAAACGACATGCCGGATAAATAGACCTCGCACTGAAAGCACTTTACTCTCCCTGTAAAGGTCAACGGTGGGATACCGGAAGGGTTTCTTACTCATAACCTTTAAAACAGCACGCTGGGCCCGTTCCAAACGCAAAAGTAAGGTTTTCGCTGCGCCTCCCCATACACCAATGCAATAAGTCAGCACCGATTGGACTAAAGCGTAGTACACCATCCTTAATGTTTGTTGGTCGACAACTGAACGCAGATTTTTAAAAACATAAATTAGTTTCCTAATCTTTTTACTTAGCGCGTCAATTTGTAATTCCCAACGAAGATTACTGTCAATTATTACGCCCAGATATTTAATACTATTAATGCGTGACAGAGAGGAGCAAGTACACTGAATAGATTGCCTTTGGCAACTGTGGGCAATAATACTGCAGAACTCCGCACCCGGTTGCGAAGCAGATTGTGGAGAAAAGGTTAAAAAATTAGATTTATCTACGTTAAGCGTGAGAAGGTTAGATGAGAGCCACTGAGAGACATGATACAATGCGTTTTCCGATGCCTCTTTAGCGCTGGACCAGTCTTTTCCCGATACAATTAAAGCCGTGTCATCGGCATAGGTTATAATCTCACAATTTCGTAACTGGAGAGAGCAAAGGTCGTTAATATATATAAGAAAAAGGGTTGGCCCCAAAACACTACCCTGTGGTACCCCATAGTTTAATTGCACTTCATTGCTCTTAGTTTGATTTATAATAACACTCTGAGATCGATCAGTCAGATAACTTTTAAAGATATCCAATGAGATTCCCCTAATGCCAATCGTTTCCATTTTAGTTAAAAGAGTCGGTATTGACACTGTGTCAAACGCTTTAGAAAGGTCTAAAAATATACCAATAGTTTTATTTTTCTCTTCTAGATTCTTAGTAATTAAAGATGTAAGTTTGACAACAGCATCTTCTGTAGATCGGCCTCTTCGAAAACCAAATTGATTAGGTGACAAGACATTATATTTATTGAGAAAATCAATCAGCCGTTTGTTAAGGATCTTCTCAAACACCTTAGAAACACAAGTGAGCACAGAGATAGGACGGTAGTTACTAACATTACTCTTGCTACCACTTTTGTGTATTGGGTGAATAAGTGCAACTTTTAGAACTTTCGGAAAGTGACCTGTAGAAATACTTAGGTTGAATATGAAGGTAAGAATTGGTACAAGTTTCTTGCAATTATACTTTAGAATACTAGTAGAGATCCCATCATAGCCAACCGAAGGTTTATTTTTTAGACTGTGAATAGTTTCTTCAACCTCTGAATCACTAACGTAACTTATAGCCATAGAGTTAAAAACAGTGGGACGTGTCAGTGTGTGGATGCAATGTGACGGCCGAGGATTGTTTGTGTTACTGATTATGTCATGTGCCAAAGTACTACCAACACTCGCAAAATAGTCATTTACAGAATTTGCTGATGATATAGGGTCTGGGCATAAAGTCAATAACTCATTTGCTGAGGATGTGCCTTGCTGGATGTTAGCTATTTGCTTAATTACCTTCCATGTTTCCTTAGGCCTACCTCTGGCGTTCTCCATCTGCTGTTTATCGTACAAGGTTTTAACATTTTTTAGGAGGTTATTACAGTAGTTTCTGTACCTTGAGTATGTGGTTTTTAGTATACCGTTATCCGGATCTTTTTTGGCTTTCAGGTGAAGTCTGTCACGGTGTTGTATACAGCGGAGAAGGCCAGGCGTAATCCAAGGTTTAATTATTCTACGTCTTCTTGGCCGAGGCACATTATGTTTTGTGTTTGTTATTATTATAGACGAAAGGATACTAACAAAAAGTTCAGCGGCAGTATCTGAATCATGAACTTTTAATATAGGTGAAAAATCTGTATTTTGTATTTCCTTGGATATAGCAGATTTATCCATTTTAGTTAATGACATATTATTGCTGCAAGATCTAGATTTATGTTCCAAACAAAGCATTACAGGAGCATGGTCAGTAACATAAGAATTTAGAACAAATATTGTCGCCTTCCTGTAATTATTTCTTAACATTACATGATCCAGACAGTTTCCATTTCGAGTAGGGTGTGTATGCGCCGGAAGTAAACCATGTGAAGCGGTCAGGAGAAGATAATCATCCGAACGAAAGTCACTTGAGTTATTGGATATATTAATATTTATGTCACCAATGACAGCAAGATACTGAAAATGTGACAAGTTAAATAATATTGTATCTAAGCTTTCTATAAAAGCATTTGTCGAGTACGCCGATGGCGATCGATAGATTGCAACAATAGCTATTTCATTTTTTATTTTTAAAATAAGACAGTTGGCATCTTGTAGTGCTGGTTCGTCTACTGATATACTATATGTGTCTTTGACATATATTACAACACCATCATTTTGATTTTTGTAATTAGAACAAAAGGCTACGTAACCAGGCAAAGTAGGTAACAAGCCAGCCGAACTTAACCAGCATTCAGAGAGAATTACTACATCCACTTCACAGTCAATTCGTTGCAATAATACCTGTAATCCATTAAAATTACATCTTATACTCCTAATATTTAGATGGAGAACTTTAAGGTAGTCGATTTTTGATTCCAAGTGGCTTAGGCAATCCTCGGGGTCACATAAGAACGAGCTAGCTGGGGAGATTTTGTCAATTTCCTCTATTACTTGTGAGACATCATCCATTACAATTTATTATGGTAAAAATACAAATCATTAGAGACGGGGTTAATAGTTGTTGATGTTAAATTCAGACCTATTCTATATACACTCAACAAGGTGCGATGATAATGCGTGAATGAGTATACTAATATGGTTTGTTTAGTGTGTAAATGTAGAGTATGGTATGAGATTAGCGTGTGGTACAAAATTGACATATAAGGAGTATGTTGGTAGCATGTTTCATTACGACTAAGTAAACATTGTATATTGCTTACGAAAAATAAAATAGCAGGTACACACAAAATATACATTGTTTGATTTGGACTAAGTATAACGTATTGATAGTAATAATTAGTTGGCATGCAAAAGGTAAAATCTATTATAATAACTATAATAAGGTATAGTCATACGAAGCGGGCCGTAAGGATATCCAATTTCAGGTCATTTTCAGACTCTATATGTAGTGGCTTGCCGCCCTCTGTAAGTCGCAGGTAAATCTTGCCCCGATAGGTCCAGTATGCACAGTTATTTGAGTTGGCAAACATTCGTGTAAGATATAGCAGTCTCCTCGTTTTAGGAGGTAAATTTTCAGATATGTAAACAGGGACTGGAGGGCCCCTGTAGCCGATGCAGTTGGTGTTGAATTTGTTATTCTTGTTCTGCTTATTGAAACTTTTGACTGCGGTTAATATTTTTTCTTTCTTAATAACAGTAGTAAGCTCCACCACAATAGGTTTATTCGTATTTTTAGTATTTACACGAAACACATCACGGACATCGCCAGGTTGGAGGTCTAATTGTAAAGCCTTTCCAGTTTCAAGTACTACCTTCGTTAGGTCCTCCTTTGTTTCCAATTGTTTAGTGACAGGGACATTCTTAATTTCAAAACTTGCCGATCTGCATACACGATCCAGGTCCTCAAGCTTGTTTTCTAGAGTTTGTATGTACTCACGGTCAGCACGGCGTTCATCTTCTATGCTTGCCAATTTAACTTTCATGTCCTCGTATTGAGCGGATACAAACTTAATTGACTCACTAATTCCATTGTTTAGCTCTTTTAATTCATTAAATTAAGTTTGCAGGTTGTCCAACTTTCTGTCCTGTCGAACCTGAAGTTCAGCAAACATCGATTTCATTTGATTCATAATGTCGGACATACTAGGCTCGCACTTGCGCTTTGGCCTGTAAGTGACATTGTGGCGGCGCTCGTCCCGTTCTGAAGCCGACAAGCCAGTTAAGCTCGATTCAGACTCATTCCC
Organism: Thaumatotibia leucotreta; assembly: GCA_025490895.1. Classification (NCBI taxonomy): domain Eukaryota; kingdom Metazoa; phylum Arthropoda; class Insecta; order Lepidoptera; family Tortricidae; genus Thaumatotibia; species Thaumatotibia leucotreta. The sequence goes on from JALPQI010003273.1 coordinate 75,880, forward strand.
GCTCAGCGGTGCTTGTATTGTGGGATTTGTGAGTCTTTGAGTTGACGCCGGGGACAGCTCCATCATCTGCGGCTCCAATTGCGACCTAAGCGCATGTGACGTAACTATTTCGGTCGGCGGCGGCGACGGCGGTGGAGTGCGTTGTACAGACATTCTAAGCGTTATATGTAAGTTACTAGGCAGACAGCGGTTTGAGGAGGTGGTCCAATCCAGGCGAGCAGAAAATCAAAGCGATGCGGCATGCGCTCACGGCGCGCGGCGGCTTAGACACAGGTACCAGGCGAGCAGGAACGTGAAGCGATGCAACATGCGCTCGCGCGTAGTGCGTGCGCGGCGAAGCGAGTGGAATATAGCTATCTCTTTCTCACTTATGATGGTACTGTTCATGCACGGATTTTACTCACAGCACTGTAGTTATGCGGTCCTAGTAGGTTGCACTATTTAAATTGATTTATTTTATGGATTAAATTTTATTTTTATTATTAGAAAGCGTACGTATAGTCTACACGTCTACTCCTCGCGGAGGTCCGGGGGAAGAGGATTATAAAAGAGTCATTTGGAGCACCATCTTGTTTTGATTTTTTTTTAAGTACATCGGCATAAATACGAACCCTCTTAAATGGTTCTTAGTATTCTTACCGTATTAAATTACAAATAAACTAGTTATTGTTATAGCTGCGAACCGAATGTTTAAAACTTCTTGTCATTGCCAGTAGTATAAATTAAACACCTTACATTTTATTAAAACTAGACAAAGATATTATTAAAAATATAATGTTTTATATTAAAAATTAGAAGCATAATTAAAAAATATACGTACAGTCAGTGACTGTAAATACGAATTTTTTGAATAAGTAAGGTAAATGTACCATATTGCGGTATACTAAGGCACTTTTGACTTTGATTGTGGGTTATTTTAAAAATACGAAAATTCTAGGTGTGTAATCATTTTTATTTTGTAGACGTGTCTTATGAGATGGATATGAGACATTATTTTGCCTCATAGCTTTTTAATTATGGAAATAATCGCAAATTTGCTAAACCCTTCGTTTGTCCGTAATTGCGTGGTAAAATTTGGCGCATGCTTCAATTCCGTGAGTCGTTGCACATAATTGCGTGATATCTCGTAAGGTCGCATTATTCAAGTATTCTATTAAAATAATAGAATTAAAAATTATTACAATCGTGTCATAAGAAGAAAAAAATATCGTAATTTTGTAAGATTAGTAAATTTGACTCTTTATAATTATAAATATCAAAATAAAAAATGTTTAATGAAAGACTTGGATTTTGTAAGACTTTTTCCTGCTATTTATTTATTGAAAACATTTATCCAAATTTATAATTGAAAGAACATAAATTAAAAAAAAAATTAACGTCTTATGAAACTATTTGGGTACCTACACGTTTGGATAAAGCAATCTTCTACATAAAATATATGCATGCACTTATGCTATTAAGTATATACCTACCATATAGGATATTGTATATTGCATTTTTAGGGTTTATTTACGTTTTATTTTTTTGCGCGTGATTAATACCCCTAATCCAAATATGAATATTACTAACTGAGCTATAGCGTAGACCGATACACAGGCAGACTGATGGGTGAACGGACGGACTTACGAACCGTCATGTTGTTACTGTAAGGGCTCCTATTCAATTAACAAACCCTAATAATCCAATGGCCCCCTTTTCCTGTAACGTTTTTTATTAATATTTGTATTTTTTTTTTCTATTCCTCATATACCGGAATAACAGACATAAGAAGAAAATTCTTGTACATTATTACGGGAGTCGGAAAAAATATCTTAAATTAGAAAAATTGAGAAAACCTCTTCTTAGACTGGAAGGTAGTATAATAATTGTGAGAATAACACGGACATGTTTATCTTTTGTGCATTGTTTTTACAAATATAAGACATTTATTGTTGATACTATACTCCATTACTTCGTACTTTTGACGTAACGAGCACTAACTTTGGGCTTGAAAATAACACTGAAATTGAAAAATAATCATATACCGGAATTACATCACTGTCATCTTTAGTCATGAATATACCCATTTACATCAAATTTATGAAAAAATGTAGCCCCAGTTATAAATGATTGAAGAAAATATTGATGTCTGATTTTCCGTTATTCCGTGATACTCCCGCAATTACGTTCATTGCATCTGATTTGTGAACATAATTACGGGAATCATCAAATAGACTATTTTCATTCAAATATGCTTTATATTGACATGAAAAATAATTGAAAACTTTGGTTAATAACTACAAGGTAATAGTTTTACAAATTTAGTCCAAATAACCTTATCAACATGTCAGAGAAACCTTACGAAGTTCCCACTGCCTCCTTACGCTCGCCGACTACACGATCCTATGGAACTACTGTTTGGTTAGGACTAACGGATTCGGAAGAGCCTCACTGCTTTAGAATTCATTAAGTATGTCTTATAATTGTGTTTATCGGTTGTTTATGAGCTATAATTTATGAAGCATTTATTTAAATCATGAGTTTAATGATAGTTTCCTTATTTTACGACAAAAATCGAAATATCACGGCATAATGTACTATCCCGGCATAGTGTACCTTTACCTTATTTCAATGATTTTGATTACCCACCTCTCGCGAGTAGTTTTTTGTGGTGGTAGGTATCCCATTTGTTTACATTTTTGATCTCCAATTCGATTTCAGATCTTAGAAGATGCCTGCATATTTTATAAATTCAGACGCGTATCGTTGACCGCTCATCGTTGATCGCTCGACATTTTAAACTGCCAAAAGTCGTTACCTACACAAAATTTTACTTCGTAACACAAAAATGATGACGTTGAATTTTATTTTTATTATAAGGCCTTTACATACGAGCATTTACCTTCGACATACGAGGTGGGGTATTACAGGCCTGCTACCGCGAACACCGAATTCCGTAAATTTCGGGGATTTGTCTCTTTCATTTTAACGAAGGCATCATTATTAATAGAGTGACAGAAAAAAATCCGCGCAATTTGCGAACTTCGGTGTTCGCGGTAGCACGCTAGACCCCAAATGTACGGAAACGTCATTAACTAATGCACAATTTTTTTCAAGCGACTTTAATGAACTCGAACTTTACTAGTAAAGTATGTTTATGTAAAAAGTATGTTTGTTCTTATAGGTCCCATAGGAAACCTTTTTTAGATAGTTCAGTAGGGATCACGACATTCACGACCCAGCAATCACCCTGTATAGCGACCACGATATCCTTACATTTGCAATATCGCGTTCCCCCAAACGGTGGCTCCATTCCAGTTCTTGGCATTGATGAATTGAGTGATTAAAATATTTATGACCTTGAACTCACCCCTGCAGATGGCTACCCTTTCGAGCAGTTACAACAAAAAGGTCGTATCTTACCACGATATGTAGGTACTTATACACAGGTACTTGTATGGAGTTGGGACACAGAATTAGATTTGAATAGAAGAAACAAGTTCATTCATTTGTATGGCGGCCGAGCGTGTCAGATTTTGTACTGAAGTAGTATAGGCAAGTATGCCTATGATGGCTATGATTTTAAATAATGTCTCAGGCCCTTGAGTAGGTATTCATATTTTTTTGTGTTGTTGCAATTAATATTACTTAAGGAGGCATTAGGTACCTATGTACCTACTGGCAGATCAGAGATGGACTCTTAAAAGTACAACATGGCCTGGCCCACAACACGGAAAGCGTAATGTGGGAAGACTACAAAAACGATGGATAGATGATATAGCGGCGGTAGCGGGAAAGAACTGGATAAGCATAGCACAGGATAAAAAAAAATGAAAAAAAATGGAGGAGACCTATACCCTATCAAGGGATTCCTGTAAGGTCAATGCGGGTAAGACCGTTTATCAGGAAAGTCCGTCTACCAATTGGTTTCCACCCCTAACTCAACAACATTTAAGATGCATATGACGGTTTTCCTTACTAATAAAATATGCCGGACTTATGCCCTGGCCACGACATTGGTCTAAGGCGACCGCGACCGCGGCGAGCGGGGCGGCGAAAACGGTCTAAGCGGTGAGCATGTCACGACAACGGTCTAAGCGATGAGCGAATGGCACGTAATCAAAGGACGCAAAATGTCATTATCAAAAGTGACCCTTCAGTGTCTCGTCATGTCGTGGCCAGGGCATTACGCACACTGACCTTAAATAAATAAATACTACTAAGCTAAACATTGTAAATATGGTTATGGGAAATAAAAAAGGTTTATTATTATTATACATATAGGTACCTATACTGAACAAATTCAAAGGCCTTCAACTATGTACCTATATATTTTTTTTTCCATCGACACGATCTCGATGAAACGAAATAGGGGTGTAAATTAAATGTAAAATTGCATTAAATAATATTATGATACAAGCAACCCCAATGACATTGAAATTTAAAACGAATTTTGCGCCCCACTACCCTTGTTTAAAAATGTCGTATCTTACGATCCGAGTTCGTAACAATAAAGTACATACAGCGTGTAACAAATACAATGCCGATTCTTTTAAAGGCACTTTAAATTTTTCATTATCGTATCTGGTTAAGAAAAATTAGAGAATATATTTTTTGCTACCCTATGGCCTAGAGCCAGTTGTCTGAAACTTCAAAACCCTACATTGTTTTTTATTACAGTTGTAGGTATTAAGCCCAAACCCTCCATACATTTTTTTACAAAAAAATATAGATACTCTCTTTAACTTCTTGGATTTTTGATGTATCTGCCTTTTAAAAACTAACCACTATTTTCGCTATAAAATACCCTGAGCTCTGACTAATTATTAATCTTGAGAGTTGTTCTGTGCACCAGGATAATTTATAAAAAGTATATGTAAGGTAAGTTGGGGTAAGAAGAAACGGTTTTTTGAATGGGGTGAGACAAAATGCTACCAGCAGACGCTTTTGCAGAAGGGCGACTTTTTTTCTTTCCCCTTTCTGAAAACCGTTTCTCCTTACCCTTACTTACCTTATGCGATAAATCGCACTTAAAAGCCTCGATTGTTTTTAAATTATGAAAAAAAATCGTAATATCGTCCCAACTCTATACAAGTATCTGTATATAAGTACAAACAGCAACACTCCTAACGGACCATTAAAGACAGAGCAGAGAGAAAATGAAAGAGATAAATATAGTTATATTATGTCAACTTCAAATTAAATAATATACGGGAATATTGATCGTTCGCACTGTTCGCAACTTGGTCGAATAATACAAATCGGGTTCCGAAATCTTATGACGACTTCGGCCGAACTCTGCTGACCAATGGGGCAGGCATTGCTACGGTCAACCAATGATCGCTCGCGGTTTCTTCAGAAGGTGACATTACCATGGTTACGTAATAACAAAAACGTTTAACCATTGATTGATCACGATTTTTCCGGAAGCTGACGTTACTATAGTTACGTTATAATATATAACATCCGCTTTAGTCCTGGAGACGTCAATCTAACTTGAGCCGGTAATTTGACTGCTAAGCTGCTATGTAGAAATTTTCGTTCATTTTCCTTTCAACGGCTGTCACTGTCAGATATTTTTTCAAAGTTAGAATTTCAGCCAGAAACTATCAAGTCTCTATTAAACATTTGTATGGCTACTGACAGATTAAAGGATTATATGTAGGTAGACTGTCAAACGTCTATCTAGTATCTACCATATTTCCACAAAAGTTATAGTTCGTGAAATATAAATTGGTAACTTTCTACCTACATTATAGTAAGAAAAAACTTTCAATTTATATTTCTCGAACTATACATAAGTATTCAAGTAACGTCAACTAAGAGATGTGATGAATTATAATAAAGTCAGCAATGGCATTTGTCTCTGTCAATGAAAAAAATAATTTAAAATTGCCCGATAACATGGCTATTTGTAAAAATATCTTGATTTGGAAAAATACCTCGCCTCGTCAGATAAATCATGAAATCCAATTTGAAGAAACCGTGATTAAATTACTAAGATCTGAAATCGAATTGGAGATCAAAAATGTAAACAAATGGGATACCACCACAAAAAACTACTCGCGAGAGGTGGGTAATCAAAATCATTGAAATACTTATTCAATAAATTCGTATTTACAGTCACTGACTGTACGTATATTTTTTAATTATGCTTCTAATTTTTAATATAAAACATTATATTTTTAATAATATCTTTGTCTAGTTTTAATAAAATGTAAGGTGTTTAATTTATACTACTGGCAATGACAAGAAGTTTTAAACATTCGGTTCGCAGCTATAACAATAACTAGTTTATTTGTAATTTAATACGGTAAGAATACTAAGAACCATTTAAGAGGGTTCGTATTTATGCCGATGTACTTAAAAAAAAATCAAAACAAGATGGTGCTCCAAATGACTCTTTTATAAATTTAAAAATCTCGTCAAATTTTGCATTATTAAGGACATTCATACATATTTTAATATTGTGACCTACAAATCAAACATTTTCATTTATTAATCCGAAAGTGACTAGATTGCAACTATAGACATTGACTGAAATTCGTTCTCTGACTATCCTAAAGATTAAAGTAACACGAGACGTTTTCAAACATTGAATATGTTGATTATTTACATCATTCTAGCAAATTTTCTAGGTATTATTTTTGTAATCAGGAACAGTGGACACTCAGCCGTATCTTTTTTATAGCCATGTTCAAAAATATGTTGACAAATGTGATACTTTTGTGTCGAACATACTTTGACTTTCGCGTATCTACACCTACACATAAAACATTGTCTTAGGCTTAGTACCTGTAAGGATAATTGTAAGTGTGGAAATAAATGAAATAAAATAAAAAGCTAATCTCAAAACGCCACGTCAATTTACGAAGGTGTTAAAAAATACATTCCATATAAAACGTTTTATACCCCTGGAATGTCACTTTAACATCGACAATATAATGTCATGTCATTGTCATAGTTTGTTTACATTTTTGATCTGGAATTCTATTTCAGAGCTTACTGTCAAGAGGTTGTTGGACAGACTACACACTCTAAAGGCTGGGTCACACCGGATGCGTGTACGTGCGCGTTGCGTGGCGTGCGCGTTGTAGCTTATGTAAACGTCATATTAGATGGCACACCGCTTGCGTGACGTGCACGTGCACGTGCACGTCAAATATGCCCCAAAGCTGTATGTGGCATACAAGTAAAATAACATTTAAAACATGTGATCTTAATGTTTGGGCCTGGACAAGTATAAAACAATAGTACTACTGGTAGGATCGTGGTTTGCAATGACTAGAAAGCCGTTGAAGAAGCTGGGTCTTGAATGACCAAGTTAATTATTACTATAGGAAGGACGTTGGGCCTTAGAAGGATATGTTCAGTACCTACCTATGAATCTGACATCTGTTCGAACCTTACGAGTTACGCCTAGTACGTAGCGCCGCCTGGTGGCTTAAAAAATGTCGAAAACCTCATTGGCTGTAAATTCAAAACAAGAACTCCGCAGGGATCGTCGATTCGCAGCGGCACGGTCTGCCGATTCGGTGTCAAGGTTCGCGTCCCCTCCCGATGTAGGCCGAGCGTGACAGGACTCTGGGACCGTTACACTTTTGCTTTTTTTTTTAATACCTAGGTACAGACATACCCAGCACATCGCACATTGATGAACCTGTATTGTGCTGTAGCGTTGGAAATTTCGAAAAAATCGTGTTTTATTCCGAAAATTTATACGATTTTTTTTTTTAAGAAATAATCATTTTCTTCCCTCTATTTTAAGGGTGCGGCTCCACTGAGGCAGAGAGGAGCGGAGATGTGCAAAATTGACCAATTACATTCTTCAAATTAAA
>JALPQI010003274.1:0-79504 GCA_025490895.1 Thaumatotibia leucotreta
TATGCAAATAAATATTTTGATTTTGATTTGATTTTGATAGAAAAAAACATTTGATTCAGTAATGTCCGTTATGTATATTATATAGTACGGAAAATGTGAACAAAATGGCCATATCATTTGATAAATTTGAATCGTTGCTGGAATCCAAAAATGGTCCCCGCGGCATGGTACCAAAGATGCTAGCATTACCCCGCCGAGGTAGCTGCCTTTATAGGTAATTTATAGGGACATTAGACTTCATTATCGAATACGTTCTTTATTATTTCAATTTGCGATATTTTCTTTTGTCCCCTTTGGTCCTGATATAATAGACATACAGGCAGAACCGTCCTGTCCCTGCCGACCGGCCTGTTATTTTTCTTGCAGAGATACGGAACCTTGAAAAGTAATTGAAAAATGCAATCTCGTTGAATGCAGTGTCGTTAAAGAATCTTCTCGTATTAAATGCAATTACAGATTAAATTTCCCTATAAAGGACCTCTTACTCCATTCAATTTAATAGAGAATTCAAATCTCATCCAACCACAATACGTTCTATTGAATACTTACTTCGATTACCGCGACAGTTATTCATGGACTAAAACGATTTAAACGGATTATATTGAGTATAGTAAGTAATTCATTTAAATTATTGGTTAACTTCATCATACAGATGAAGGGATTTCTTCACAGGATACGAGTTGAACCGGTGTTGATTATTTATTTATTTGTTTTAATTTTGAAAACACTTGTAACGAACAACTAGCTTAATTAGCCAATTTAGTCTTTCAGTTTTGAATGATGGTAATTCAAATTTATGGTCAATGGTTTAGTACCTATATTTTGTTTGTGGGTAGTTTTGTACTTATTGTCTTATTTCCTTCATTGTCAGTCAACCTTAGACCACCAACCCCGTAAAGTGTTCGAAACGTCGTCGGGATGAAGTTTAATTAATTTTCATCTAAAATTAATTAAACTTCATCCCGACATTCTCGTAAAATTCCCTAGGGAGTAATAGAAATGTTAGTACGTCATTTAATAATATTATGTCTAAAAACTTATTTTTTGGTTGGCAAGTGTGATGACAAACATTGTATGCATCACGGTCGGTACGCGCAATACTAACTCGAGTCATAAAAGCCCTCCACCTGGCGGCGTCGGGCTTCTAACACTCTCGTTAGGTAGTAATTCCGTACTTACCTCCCTTGATGCACAATGTACTATAATATACGCGATATTACATTCGGTTAAAATAGTTTTATTTCAAGTTCTATTGAAAAAGTTTTTAATTTTTTTCGTTATTTTGCAAAATTTTGCTTCAAAAATTAAAAGGAAAATTATTTAAATCTGTGTTGATAGCAGATGATTCGTTTATGAATAGTTAGTCGGCCGTCCTGTACGGCTCAAACTGTCAGACTCAGTTTCGCAGCCGGACGTAAGCCTTCATAAATCCTAGGATCCTTTGACTGGGCAATCGCAATAAACACTTGGAGAAATCCACGTTCCGACTATTAGCTCTACTGGCCTTTATGTATTTATTAATTGCCATCCGGTCTTTATTCCTGTCTATGCTATCTGTCTTCGACTAGTGTTAAATAATCAGTCTACTAACAGTGAATAATCGCTAAAGTTGGCGATTATTCACTAAAAATAAGGTTTATTAATAGTTAATTAAGCTTACATAACGGTTTTTTTTTACATAATTTTCTTTTGTTAATTTCTGTTATTTGAAGCTTTGTCCGTTGAACTTTGTTTGTAAAGGTAAAAATAGGTTATCCGCCATTTTGTAGCAGCGGCCATGTTGGATTTACAATAATACTGAGTATACGTAATTGTATTGTCACCAGAATCAAAGGGGTATACCAAATTTTTAGATCAATCGGTTGACAGAAAGAGGGTGAAATTTCAATTACTAAATAAAACCGTTTAATAATAAAAAGGCGGTTAGTACTTACGGCAACTAATCCTCCATTCTCGCAGGGTACATCCAGATAGTTGAAGGTAACCTGAATCCGTTGATCTGGGTCAGCTATCATGTAGATGCCGCATACTACTGGCTCGTTTGATGGTGACTTGAAGAATATCTCTCCCTCGTCAGATGTCATCAGAAAGCAATCTAGGAAAACAATAATTGACAAGTAACTATCAATAGTTTTAGGTGCAAGATAACTGGGACATATTTTTCCTAGAAATACATTTGCCATGCTGGAATAAAATCCTTATTTTAAAAGACTTATTTTTGGATGATTTTCATTGATTTAATGTTATACAGTGTGTGGCCTACAACCGGGGTGAAAATTTAAACGGTGCATTAATAAGCTGATCAACAATCATTTCCACATATTGTAATTAAAAAAAAAAAAAATTTGTAATTTTTTGTTCATGTATTTTTCATTATTATGGGTTCATTTACTTGAATTAAAAGTTATCAATAACTTATCATTTTTGAATCATTGAAAAATGTACAATTTTTTTTTTTAAAACCGTATCAAATTAGTGTAAAAATGCAAACAAAATTATTGTTATGACTCCTACCTGGTATACTATCAAGATGTCTTGCGACTGACAAGCTACGACATCGTGATGCCAAGATCCAGTACTAAAGGTACATAGCTTTGAATGACAATATCTCCGAACTTAACCACTTTGAAACACCGGGACCTTTACAGGATTATTGCTGATAGTCTAAGGAGTCACTCATTTCATTTTTCTCCCGTGTTAAAGACCACACACTGTATTGTTTTAATGATGATATTGTATTTGACAATTTACGTCAATTTGTTTTCAATTCCATTTTGAATCAAAAGCTAAAAATATATAATTGATTGCTGATTACTGATTACCCGTTCATATCAAAGCTTAGATAAAAGAGCATACATAAAAATTAAAGAAATATTTTCTAAGTCCCTTTATCAGATATCGAGTAAGAGATTATGGCATCGTCGTGTCTTTGTATTCTTGGAAATACTTGCCGTGGCATTTAAAAGATTACACTAGTAAGATTGTTGAAGTCCAAAAAACTTTTCGTTGCATGTGTCACGTCTTTTTATGAATTAAATATGATAAAACCTAAAATCACATTATCTACGAATTTATTGTTGATTTGAATTAGTGAGAAGACCCCGTCACATCATGCACGAGATAAATGTAATACATAGGCAAGTCCCTGATACTCGTAAACTAAATAAATAATTAGGGTAATCCATGACTATAGTTACATTGTTTGCAATTGATTTTAAGTATGCGTTCTTACACCGCTCTACTATACCGCCACTACATGATTAGCAGTTCCTCTTTTAAAATGACCGTTACTAACCAGTTTGAAATTATAAATGCCATGCTTTGTCTCCCATATATTTTGAAAAAAGAAGTACAGAAACCTCATTAATCGGGGAATTGCGTGTATCCCGTCGTCCTGTCGGTCGTACCCACAACACGAGCAAAGGCAATTAAGATCGAGCTCTCCGTAGGACTCGATTGAACTTTTTGAGAGTTTCCCATGACCCATGGTATTTTTTATTTCTTTATTTTATAATTACCTTCATTTGGATCTATTACTCGATGTGTTGGCCGCTCAACCCGCCGTGCCCTCTGATACAACGAAATACCACGCGTCGATATTCTCTGCCGACCGCGAGCCAGTTCCTAGAAAGAAAATGTTTATTTAAAATGAAGTCGTTATAATTTTATGGATCATAAATTCCATTCATGTGTATTCCGAATGGGGAAACGAAGACTTTTTTGTATTCATAGTACTTATCGTTTATTGCGAGCTGAAGTAATCATTTATAAGATAATATAATCGAGATCATGTCGCAAATGCGTAGGTGGAACCCCTTTGTAAACCGATCCTATAGCTTCTTTAAGTAAGAATAGCTACAGTACAGTGTGATCAGATTTGTATCGTCGGTACCGTATCTTTATCCACCGAAGTCATAGATAGATATTATAGAAATCTTTAGCGTTTTGAAGATATTGAGGGATCCAGATATTGCAAGAGAGAAAATTATTAGTACATTGTGCATCAAGGGAGGTAAGTACGGAATTACTAACGAGAGTGTTAGAAGCCCGACGCCGTTAGGCGGAGGGCTTTTATGACTCGAGTTAGTATTCCGCTTACCGACCGTGATGCATACAATGTTTTTCATCACACTTGCCAACCAAAAAATAAGTTTTAAGACTTAATAGAATTAAATGACTTACTGATATTTCTATTACTCCCTAGGGAATTTCACTTTTCTATTACTCCCGCTACGCGCGCAAGCAATGGCGCGCTTAGACAGCAAGTGTGATGAAAAATATTTTATGTCATGGGCAGGTTTTTCATTCGGGTCATAAAAATATCTGTTAGTTGAAATGATCACAAGTCTCAAGTCATGACAAAATTAACAATGACGTTTTGAAAAGATAATAGGTACGTAGAACATATTGCGAAAACACAAATCAAATTATTTATTAACTAAATATTTTTGATTTGTACTTTTAATTTTTCTCCAGTAGTCACACTACTATGTGCCCCTCGGCACAGGCATCAGCCGCGAAAGCTGAGTACGTGGATTCGATCCCCACCTCGGACATAGGTGATCTTGGTCGTTTTTCTTTGGTATATGACATCTAATATTTATAATTTATAATAGGTACGTATTTTACACATATAAGGAATTACCTCCTTCCAAATGTGGTAGAGCTACTCGTAGATAGTCACCAACTAAATTTACGAGTTAACAATGAATGAAATATAATTTTATTCAATGAAATTTAATTTCATTAATTTTAGTCGTTTTTACATTTTAGTAATAGGTAGAAGAAATGAATACTCATATACACTTGCGGTCAATGAATATTTATAATAGGTACAAGTGGAACCGTTTTTAACATCAGATTTTTCCCCGAAGTTTTCACCCGATCCGAAACACACGGAACTTTATCGTCAGATGACTCCGTAGATATAAAAATAGCAACTCATGATTAAAAAACTCGTATTACCATATATTTTAGGTGGTTTTGATAATGGTGGTCTACATTTTTGTCTACCTATACAAACCGACCTAACGACAATTTTATAGTTTTTTTGGATTTATTTATAAATTTAGAGAATTACCAATACAACTTGATTAAAAATGGATTTTACCTACACTATAAATATTTTGAAAAAATATTTGAAATCTCCATGTTCGTATTATTTTCTATGAAAAAAACCACCTGACCCGTATTCATTGACCGAGTGTGTATTTCGATTCATTAAAAAAGGCGAATTTTAGAATTTACCTACTACGGTGAAGCTACGAATACCTACCTATAACATAGGAGAAAGTTAGTTTCACAACTAGGGTGATTTAGTCGGATTGGCCTAAAAATATTATGAAACTTTGTTTGGCCGAGAACTAAATTTATCTAGGTAACCGAAAATCGTCTAAACTGTCCTATAAGATACTTGAACAAGACAGGCTACACTTCAAAATAATTTTAAAAGCAGAACACGACGATATTTTTGCAATATATGTTACAAAAGCTGTTCGCAATGTTGGAAAGTGTCAAAGTTGCAAGGGCTTGCTACATTCTGTTGTTAGATTTGAAAACTTATACGATCCGAATTCGTGTAGTGGCCGCTACTTTAGACTTGCGATATGAGTAGAAAAAAACTTTCTATCGATATATGGAATTTTTCTAGTAGCTAATTTTTATTTAACTAAGCGAAAATGCTGATTCGTCAGCTTGCGCAAGCATTCTTTTGTAGGTATGTTTTCATTTAAGGCATTTTTAACCGATGATGAAACTTAAAGAAAGTGTGATAACTAATAAATAACTTTAGTTATTATTATATCGAGTCAATAACGTTACATTGAAGTAGTTTCAGTAAGATTTTTTAATTAAATTTGGTATCTGACATTGCATTAGAATAAGAGTAAACCCGATCTTTTGGGGGAGGCCTATGTTCAGCATTGGACCTCTTTGATGAAACCCGATCTTTAGGTTTTATTATGCTAATTAAAACAAACAAACAAACAGAAATGAATTCGATTGACATAGTGAATAACATAGAATTCTCCCCTTTTTAGGCCTAGGGGGCTATCATGATCTCTTAAATGCGATTCAGTTTAGGTTCGGCCTGAAAGTTTTTGACAGTTATTATATGGAACTGACACATTGCGGTTCAGATTAGTTAGATCCTAAACTGAATCCCATTAGAACCTAGATCGTAGCAGCCCCCCTGACGCCGCGGCCACGACATCGGTCTAAGGTGACCGGCTTAGTGGAAAATGTATGGTGCTCCCTCTCGTACCCATATCGGCATCCCGCTCCATCTCATGGATTCGCTCGCCGCTGGTCACCTTAGACCAATGTCGTGGCCGGGGCATTAGTGTAGTCCACCACACCACCGGGATACAGTCGGTCTTGTCCCAAGCGCTGCGGTACGGTCTGATCCTAATGTATTAACGATTTTGATCGTTGTCTCATTGGCATACGTTCCTAAATAAATACATATTTCTAAATATGTCAACACAGCCGAGATAGTAGAGGGAGGAACAGAAATACGTCAATACCTCAAGAACTTCATCATTTGGGCTAAATTCTGGAATTATAATAATATGCAATAAAGTTCGGGCTTATTCTTATTCAAATACTATATCAATTTATTATGCCAAAAGAAAGAAAAGTTAATGAATTCATTACAAATTAACAAACTAAATATCGTCAGTTGTAATATGAATTAATGTAACCACCAAATGACGATTTTTCAGGAGGGCCCAAAAACGAATTTGACATTTATAAAGTGTGTTGTATCTTTTTAGTTAATTATCCGATCGAAATGATGTTTATCTTGTTTGCTCTATTTTTGAGAGGTCTATTTGACGCACAGTTAATAACTGCGACCGCAGTTGTAATTCAGGAAATTGCGGGTGCTTACGTTAAATATTTTACAAAAAATTTGGAGTTACGTTAATAATTTAATGAAAATCATCAAAAGTGGATTTTGTAATTAAGTGTAACTCACAAATTGAAACCTAACTGCTTATGAGCCATACAATACAAATGGCGCTTACAGCATTGACGTTTATAAAAATATGGTGATTACATTCGAAAGGACATATTTTGTACTTATAAATTCGTACTTATGTTAAAATATTGTCTATCATTCTTTGAAACCGTTACATACGTTAATAAAAAACGTAGAAACCTAATAAAATAGCAAAATTTTTGTTAACGTATTCGACATTTTTTTCTGGATATCAAAATTTTATATACACCGTTCGATAGAGCAGAAAATTTGCAGTCGAACGGTATACTTAACTCAATTTCGTCATTTTGGTGGTTACATTAATTCATATTACAATCGACGATATGTGTGTGAGCCCAATATATCCGAAACTAGAGTATAGTCTTACAGAATAGTAAACTTCCCACAAAAAAGTCTGACTACTTAAATTATTTTATAAGTAGAGATGATAATAATGTCTACAAATAAAATAAGATAACGAGAAACAAATAATCTGAAAATAAATTACGAAGTTACCTGAAGTAAATGATGTGTTTGTAATTTTCTACTCTTTTACTAATTAATCCTTAATTGGCCATAAAAATTCTTTCGAGATAATAACTCGCTTTTGCGCTCCAAATATTTGCTTGTTATTCAATTGCTATTCTTATCTAATACGTCATCCAATCCCTTAATAAAAAGCTGGGTTATGATTAAAATATCATGAAGTAGATAAATGTAAGTCTACAATCGTTTTTTATCGGGTCACAAAGCCGTTTACAGTCCCGTCCTATGCCAATGCTGACATGCAAAATTTATGTAACCCTCACAGCTTTTGTGAAACGCTGAGGCAGCCGCATTTGTTTGATATTTGTACACATTTCATTTCCGCATGATTGAACTGAACATGGTGACTTGATTCAATAGACATGCGTCGTTGGCTTAAAAGATGAAATCTTATGCCAGACGCGCCTCGAAAAAAATATATGCAAAAAATGCTGTTTATTTTCAAGACAGGGAGGGCGGTGCAAAGATTTTTTGACTAGCATTGCCTATGTTATACATATAATGAAAATCAGGAAATCACAAATTACTTTATACATATTGGATGTCATAAACCAAAGAAAAATAAACCAAGATCGCCAACGTCCAAGGTGGGAATCGAACCCATGCACTCAGGTTTCGCAGCGTAAATCGTAGTGTTCGGACTAAGATATCCGGCACTTCATTATCTATGGAAAACATGATTGACACTAGACTGAATCGACAGATTATAAATTGTTGGATGGCCCTGTGCTCCTCAATGTCAGTTCTCCCATTACATGCGCAAATGCACGCTTCACTTTAAATACTCACAACGCTCTTCTTGTGCCTTGTCAAGTAGATAACTACATAGGTCATCATTAGCCCATCAAATCTTCAAGACTTCAAAAACGTCTGCAACATTTACTTCGCCATTAACGATGTCTCAAACAATGCAATTTTAAGTGTTCAAATAAAACACTGCACCTCACCTCTCCATGTGAAAGCTTTTCTCTCCACTATTATAACCTTTTGTTGACTCTCCAAGTCCTGAACTCCGAGGGCAAAAACGTTCTAGATATTCCGCTGAGAACAATTGCAACTTTGACAAACCACAATGGGTATTTCTGCACAGTGTTGAAAACGAAACGCTGGTAATACCTGAACTTTGTTTGACTTGTGTTCATATTGTTCTACAACAACACATTTATATTGGAAATTTGATGAAAACAATATGTTCGTGAATGCTTTTATTGCAACAGGATATTGAAGAAGAGCACCAAACGTTCGAAGTATATGTGAACTTCGAGCAAACTATTTTTAATCAAATAAAATATTGCATAGTCATATAGTCATCGTACTCTAGTATTATAAAGGTTTTAACAAAAGAGTGAATACATAGTTATAATTGTTACATCTTATCTTACTAAATGCCACTACGCTTAGCTTCTTCATCATTACCCTTTAAAATGATTAATTAGACTTTTTTAACTATTGACAGATACCCTTTTCGATTTATTAATCATCTACCTAAATTTCTAAAATTAGCTTTTATCTACGAAATACGCTGGCCTAATAAAGCAAAAACGACAGATTCGAAGATAAGTATTGACGGAGGGTAAAATTCAATTTGTAAAGGTTATTATAACAGACTTTGATTTTTATCACGAAAGTCATGAGTACCATTAAGAGGCTCGTTCCTTTCAAAGCCTGGGTATATCCATGTGCGTACCCTCATTGTCAGCCTCCGTAGCCTAGTTGCTAGTGACCCTGCCTACGAAGCTGGAGGTTCCGGGTTCGAATCCCGGCAAGGGCATCATTTGTGTATTTATTTATCACACATATTTGTTCCTTGGTCATGGCTGTCTTTGTATTCAAGGATTTATATATGTATCTATCTATGATATACATCGTCACCTGGTACCCACATCACAAGCCTTAATTGAGCTTTCCGTGGGACTAGGTGGATTTGTGTAATGATGTCCAAAAATATTTATTATTTATTTTATTTATTATATGCAGTGGTGTCCCCAAGTTAACCCGGAAAAATGGATGTCCTTAATTGTTAAACATAGGTTGATTGGTAGTTCGTCTTAATAAACAAGTCGAAGACATACTTAGATACCAGCAATGGGACCACACATAAATTACCATACATACATAAATTAAACCTAACTCAACTTACATCTAAAATGGGCCCTTTAATTGATCAGAAACAAACATAAAAATTGTTATAAATAGCAAAATAATCACTCATATTTTTTCTACTTTGATTATAAAACTGAATGTGATTTTATGGTATTCCTATACCATACAATGACAAATTCACAAGTACCTCGCCAATAATTAATATACTGTGGTCGAAAATATATGTAAGGTATTTTGCGTTCGAAAACATTTTGCACAATACGTATATTAGCGTTAAATTATCATGAATGCAATGCAAGAAATTTGCATTTGATCCAATTTTATAATTCAAAGGAACAATTTAAATGTTCGCTGCATTTATTGTTTCCAGTAAACCGCTTATTGGAATGCGAAGCATATTAAAATTATCATTTCACTTTGACATTAGGGGTGACGTGCCAGTTTTCCGATAATTATTCCAAATAGAATAGTATGAAAATTCAGTCTGATATGAAGAGATCTACTTTTTAGGGTTCCGTAGTGAACGAGGAACCCGTATAGTTTCTCTATGTCCGTTTGTCCGTCTATCTGTCCGCAGCATAGTTCATTAGCTGTTAAATAGTACTAGAAAATCGCCAATTCGGTTGCCCAGCGTGACGGTTATGGGCATTTACATCCTAATGCGTCTATACGCATAGTTAATATGAGAGACCTACGTTCAGCAGTGGACTGACTTGACTTTGACTTTGACTATCATAGACTGACGATGACGATGACTAGAAAATTGGAATTTGGTACAGGTATACATAATATTGATCACGCCGACAAAGTGGTGGTATAAAATAAAGAAAAACATTTTTTTTTTGGGTACCTCTACACATAAAATGTTTTTTTTTTATTATTTTATTTTACTGTAGTCCTACGGCGTGGGGTATCGTTGAGTAGATATTTAAAAAATATAAGGGTCTCAAAAAAAGCATTATCGTTAATAATCGAGCCTGAATAAAAAAAAAATGTGTCTTTTGTTCCGTGGGTCCAAAACATAAGAAATACAAAAATATATTTATATTGGGTTTAAATAAAAGTATTTCGAACATAATCAGCCCAGCCGTTTTTGAATAGTTACTGATCATGGCCATCGGGCCATCGATTTTTTTCTTCTTACGAGTATTACAATTAAATAAGGTAAAAAGGGCAATACATAAAATAGTACATTACGACACAAGTGCGAAAAACAAGAAATTCGAAAAGAGTGGAGTGTTTAAAATCGACACGAGTTACGAATTTCGTTTTTGCACGTGTCTCGTACGACGTTTTTTAGTACAGATGGCCCTCCGAAGTTTGTGACCTGACGTAAAATGACCCACTTCTCGCACTAGAGCCTAAAAAAGGAACCATCTGTACTAAAAAATAATTTTCCAAATCGGTCAACGTGTCTTCGAGTAATCGGGCAACATTCGGGATTTCGTCGAATTGTAAACCTCCTCCATTTTTGAAGTCGGTTAAAAAGTAGTCGACTGTGCATAGGCAGGCGTAGGTATATCATATTTCCAGGTGACACAAAATAGACTGAAGTGGATGTATGCATAAAATGTTAATGCTAATGGACCTGCCAGCATAAACAAAAGGAATACTAAGTTGCGGAAAAATGTACTATCGCACTGCCGTCCACAAACTAAAAAGTCGCTAAATGCGGGAGTACTGTTTTGAGTTATGAGCGAAAAACGCAAAGTAAAAGTCTTAAAACTGTGTATTTAGCTGCTAACGGCTGTGATGTATCTCAGCTGTTTATAAAGATATATCCTTGAAACCTGGATAGGTCGATAGAGAATTTTGCGCTGTATCGCGCTGTTATATTAACTCCAAAACGTCGTAAGAACCTTTAACGGCCTTTTAGTTTGTGGACGGCAGCGCAGCTGTATTAAATGGCATTATGAGTATGATATAATATAAGAGTACAGTAATATTTTTTATAGCTGTCGCCTGACGGGTTGTCTGGTCTTAGTGTAGTACAGTCGCCATCAGATCAGATATCTCGTAGCGTCTGGAGCTCTCAAAAATATCTGAACACGCCTCTATATTTATGGCAATAAGGGTGAAATCACTCACTTTGTATGTAGGGTTAATTTTTAAAAGATATTTCGATGTTGGTACTACATTGAACGATCATCGTATTCATGGTAATGGTTAGTGTAGACTAGGCTGGTTGTGGGAAGGATTGTCGTTCCGTTCCACGCTGTTTCTGTATTCAGATTTAGATCATTTAATGTCAAAATCACATAAATAACAAAATAAAATTGAAATAATATTGATCATCATCATCATCAACAGCCTATGATAGTCCACTGCTGGACGTAGGCCTCTCCTATTAACTATGCATATAGACGCATTAGGAGGTAATAGCCCATAATCGCCACGCTGGGCAAGCGGATTGGCGACCGCAGTAATGTGTCTACTATGATGACGCTGCTGCCCATCATCAATCTTTTATCAAATAATGGTCAGTGACACTTCAATCCCTTAGTCGACTCTTACGACACCCGCAGGAGGATTTGGGGTGGTGACAAATGTATTCTTACTGCCGTGACCACACGGCCAATAATATTGATATTTAATTGAAATACAAATAAAACATAAATAAGTAACATAATAAAAATGAATAACATTGGTAATTTAAATAAACAAATAAAAAATCACGTACTCTACAATATAAGATTGAACTTTAGCCACCGTTTGAAGAGTTAATTTCATTGCGGAAAACGTCTCGCCAGTGAGAAAAATAAAAAGCACAGGAAATTGGATGTCACGGCTAGATTTCGCTAAAGATATGAAGAGATCGATTTATGCTAAATGATAGGGATTTCGAAGTCAAATGCGGATAACGTTTGCACCTTTCATTATAATTTATAATACTATTATAATAATAATATACGGTACCTATTACAGCGTGTGTATTTGATACCTACGGACGAATATTTTAATGGCGTTTACTATCGGACCTAGGGAACCTATTTATATACATACATTTCTTTAGGAAATTTAGGTTTTTTTTTATACAAAATAATTGCATCAACTGGTAGCCACATTAATTAACATCGACATAAGTAGCTAAACGTCATACGAATGTCATGTTAGTTGGACGGTATATATTGCTGCTGGGTTGCAATTTCGAAAAATCATTACACCTAATTAACAACAAAATTTAACGAAATGATTAGGTATCTTTTACGATTCGTAGGATCGTAAAAGATAATCATTACAGCAACAATATCTATTGTAGCTGGATTAATTATTCGCTCTTATAAAATCCACACGGTGTAGATTGGATAACTGAATAAATTAAAAAACCAGTAGGTATGAAATACACATGCTGTGTTATTATGTTATTGACGTAACTATTAAGTAAGCTGTATTGACAATTTAGTACTTTTCTGCGATGTCGTTATGACGTAAGTATTTATTAATATTACAGCAGAGCGGCTAAAGTAAACAACCATTTTCAATTGTCAATACGAACAGGCTTCTGAGAAATCCTATCTACGTGCCCGTAATAGTGGAATCAGGCGATTGCCGCCACACCTCGTCGATACACGCAATGTTTGCCTTTAAGTTGATTCCTCTAATTGGCCGAACGAAGCTTTTTTTTCGTACGGCTGAGCGCTAGGACTATAATTCCGTTATCCATGAATAGGGTTTGCAAATATTCGTAAGTTTGAAGTATACATACGAATATTCGGATTTTTATTTTAACCCTTAATTAGACATATTTCAAAAAAATCGTGCGATCTAGCCTCCTCGCCATTGTACAGAGCATAAAATGTTGTCTTAAAAAATACAAAAAGTGGGTCGAAGACTATGTTCATTGTGACATACATTGCCAAATTAAAGGTTAAGATATTGGAATTGTAGAAATAGAAGAAAATAAAAAGATGTAAATGTAGGTAAAATTACTTTCTTTAGCAATATTTTAATAATGCGTGACATCCCGTAGTAGTTAACAAAGATAACTAAAGATTATAATGATGTACTCGTAGTTATATCTTAACTGTTTGCTTAGTTCATTTTGGAAAACCTTCTTTTACTAGTGTATATCCCGAAACTTGACGAATAAAAAGTCCCCACATTATTTATCTGGAATATCATTGATGCGGAATGCGAAATAAAACATAGCAATTATTGCTGTGTTAAGTGTCTTTTAATATTTTTAAGTTATAAAAAATATTCCAATATTCAGACACAGATCAAAAATAGTTTTTAAAAATAGCGACCCTATCTCATTAACTAAATATTTTTTAGAAGATGTGAATGTGATTGTGAGAATAAAATATCGATTACTGGAAACGTGTTTTTAAATTATTCAATTTTGGCAAATCACATGCAAGGTACTAGCACAAAAAAAGGTTTTTTCATTTCTGTTAAAAAATAATCAGGTATGTTGATGGAGTTCGATATATGTATAGGTATAGCCCCTAGTTACCTTTTACTCGAGGATATACATTTTCGTTTAGAACTACATCAAAAGCATGTATAGGGCTTCATTACTTTGGCAAGAGTTGTAACCGGGTGGAGTTGTAATGTACTGGGAACATTTGTAATAATTTCAATAAACCTGGACGGAGCTTTGCTTGTTTATCATGAAGCTGGTCTTCATGATCAATCATGGAGGACATGGAGTCGGAAGGACATAGGGAGAAAACAACAAACTCTATGTTTGGGTTCGTTATGTTCATTATCATAATTCTTGACAAAATGACTAAAGAAAGTACAGTGGGCGATAAAAACTTGTACGTATCAAAAATGAAATGTTTGACTATTATTTATTTTCTGTGATGTTGCTTTAAATCCACACAACAACTAAATTTCATCTAATGGGCATTTTTCCGAGCGTTTCAACCGCCATGACTTCGGTGCCAACAAAGTATTTTTTTTGGATATCTTAGTAATTGTTAAGTACCAAGATAGGATAGTCTACCAATATATCAAAAAAATTACGAGATAGCCACAGAAAACGCGTAATAATGTTGCCACCGAAGTCACTGCGGTTGAAACGCTCGGAGAAATGCCATAATCATCATCAGCCTATCTCAGTCCACTGCTGGACGTAGGCCTCGCCTATTGATTATGCTTATAGACGCATTAGGAAGTAAATGCTCATAAACCCCACGCTGGCAAGGGGATTGGCGATCGAAGTAGTAGTCCACTATGACGCTGCTGCCCATCATCAATCTTCTATCAATGAATGATCAGTAACACTTCAATCTCTTCGTCGACTCTTACGACACCCGAGGAAGAATTAGGGTGATGACACAAAATGTATTCTTAATGCCATCACCACACTTCATCAAATATGCCTTCATTATCACTACAAAGGGTTTCTAAGAGACATAAAGTATTTAGTGTAAATTACTGTAGCCACAAAATTGATAGCTCAATTTGCTTAAGCCGTAACTAGTTTATAAGCGGTAACCTTTGACAATATTCTCCAGAAGCATGTATAAACTAGTTTTCAATAGTGATACGATTGAGGAGAAAATTTACATGTATACGATCATGAAGACCATCGAAGTGAGACGCGGAAAGATGACTGGACATTTGATTCGACACGACCATTTCTTCGAAACCATCCTTGAGGGCAAGATAGAAGGTAGAAGAGGAAGAGGCAGACCAAGCCGAAGTTACATGGACCAAGTGATGGAAAGAGCGGAGGTGGTGTCGTATCAGTTTGTCAAAGTGCTAGCACAAGATAGAGAGGGCTGGAAGTTACTCCACCGACAAGAGAATATCTCTTAAGTTTATGATGATGACGGTAATTTATTTAGTTACTTTGATATTTTCACTTTTTTGTATTTTTATTACGTCTTTCCTCCCAGTATGAAAGTATGAACTCTCTTGTTTGCCTTATGTCACATTTTATGATGAAATCAGCTTGCTGATTCGATTTAGATACGGAAAAAAATGTCGTTTCTATAGGTCACGTATCCCAACCGGGAAATAGGTAACAAGAACCTTTGTGCCTAGTTTCTACAGAGTCACTCAAGAGAAAGTACTTATTGAACAAATAGCACTTTTTAACACATTAAAGAAACAAGCAGAGTTTCGTCCCAAAACATGATATACGAAGAGATAATAAATGTTCTGTCAGAAAGATATAAACCACTTTTAAAAAGCGCGCCTACGCGGCGAGTACCTACCTACTTATAAAATACCTACTGCCATAGACGGCACACACACAATTTCTAGCACTTTTATTGTGTTTGTGTGTTGCGTCTATAATATTAAGACGTGGGCGTGTTTTATATGAGCCGAGAGATGTATTTTTATCCTTAAATTCATACACAGTATAATAGTAGTAAGTACTCACGTGTTGCACCCGCCTACATCATTAAATCATCACAATTATTGACAATCATAACATGTATTTATATCGTAAGATATTTATATAATAATAATAATAATGCCGCAGGGCAGCTTGTGGCGAGCTGTTGGGGAGTAACGACCCCACGGACCCGAGTGCTCCCGAGAGTCGGTCAGGGTCCCCGCCTCCGGCGTGTCTTCGTCGGTTGGAGTGGAACCCCAAGGGGACCCGTAGGACTCTCAGCTCTGGCTTGCCTTAACTGGCCGTCCAGAGAGGAGTCGTCAGAGCTATATGCTCCAGGGGTGGAAGTGTAAATTTGCATAAGTCGCGAGTTGGTGCAGCGGCTGTCAAGCCACTGCGCAGAAAGCGGTGTACACCTCTCTACACTCCTGAGCCGCCTACACCGGTGTTGCCCCTGGCTGTCTCTTGTGACGGCATTTACGGGGGCCCATCTAGTCGGCGGCAAGTCACCGCCTGCCTCGATAGCAAAGTGAAATCATTGTTATGGCAGGTGTCCGGACCTCTTTTCTATAGTTCCATTTCTGATCCATCCATCCTCCATCACCATAGCCCATTAGTCTTTTCCATTCCTTCTCAATAGTCTCTATGCGCCTGCTGGGACCGGTTTACGGATATGTATTTGTGCCCGTGAATGGGTTGCAGCAGGTGTACAACACAGCAAATTTCTCCAAAGGGACTCTACGTGTTGGATCTATATCCCCGCGCAAGCCTATCAAAAAACCGGGATTTGTAAGCCCGTGATCCTCAAGGAGATACAAATAATAATAATAATAAAATACTTTATTGCACTCTACAAACACGCAAAAAAAAATAAATCAAGAAAATAGTAACAAAAAATAAGGAAGTAGGTAACAACAGGCGGACTTATCGCTAAACAGCGATCTCTTCCAGACAACCTTTAGATAGCGATAAGGCGAAAAATAGTGATGGTATCGGGTGGTGCGAACAAAAGTAAAATATAACACATAAACTACATAAATAAAAGAAAATAAATAAATTACTACATACAAATAATATATATATATATATATATATAAATATATAATAATGACAGAGAATGGTGCGACTACAAGTAGTACAAACAAAACGACAAACTTATGACAAAGAAATGTAATGTTTTTTTATAAGTGTTTTAAAGATGGGGAGAGATGTGGGAGAGATTTAGCACGTCGAATATCAACGGGCAGAGCATTCCACAACCGAACTGCACGAAAACAGAAAGAATTATTATAGATTTTAGAAGACGAAGGAGGAGGAACTAGGAGGAAATTTTGAGAACATCTCAGGGAAGAAACAAATTTAAACCTGGACTTTAGATAACCAGGGGTATGAGGGTGAAACAGGATGGCGTACAGGAAAGAAAGGATATGAGAATCACGGCGGGAACGGATGGACAACCACTTTAATTTTGCACGAAAGCTCGAAACATGATCGAATTTCCGTAATCCGAAAATGAATCTGATGCAAACATTTTGAAGCCGCTCGAGCTTATTTAGTTGCTCTTCAGTCAAGTCCAAATAACTAATATCGGCATAGTCAAAAATGGGCAGAAGTAGAGATTGAGCAAGCGCTATTTTGGTGGCAAGAGGCAGGAAGTTACGGAGCCGTCGAAGGGAACCAATGGTCAAATGAAATGGGAAATCAAAAATTCTTCTGCTCACTTCACTTATTTGAGGAATCCATGAAAAGGTGCGATCTAAGATCACACCCAAATTTTTAACCTGATTGGAAAAAGGAATCAGGATTCCATCAAATAAAACACCAGGCAAATGGTCAAAATCCACTCTTGCTATGGTTCTCGGGTTGCCAATAATAATAACTTGGGTTTTAGATGGATTAACCTTCAACCCATAGCAAGAGCTCCATGTAGAAATACGCTCCAAATCAGCGTTCGTGGCACGAATAAGGACGTAATACGTATTTATATGTACCTATTAGGAATTTTGTTTATTTTATCTATCGCCGCTAAGTGTTGTGGGTACAACACAAGCTTTCACTGAGCTTGATTTATGCAAGATTGTCTCAATTTATGATATTTATTTATTTTACAAAAAAACTATGTTTTTTAGAGTTTAGTAAAAATAATATCAAGTAAGCGATGTAAATAAATGGGTTTAGGAACCTACGTATAATAAATAATAAATAAATAAATATAATAAATATGTAAATACGTATAATTTGTAAGTACATAATATTATATTGAACATATTTATCCGTTTAATAAATATTTAAATATGTTTGAGTCTCACGTGAGTTATAATTCTAAATTATATTGAACATTTTACGAAAATGGGTTTACGAAATCCATCAAGTCCATATTATGACTACGGTGCGACCTAACCATCCTAAGAGTTATCAATTTATGTGCATGTTTTAATTGTAAAAAGCATGTTTAAAACATTGTTTTATACAGTCAGCCGAAAATCTGGTCTACCCTTTTTCGACTCTACCACAGGGTAATAAAAATCAAAAAGTGATACCACATTTTTGACTGTACACGTGCGGAATTCCCTATCGCATGTGTCGTAAGTCGTAATGTATTAGTACGTCAATTGCGAAAATCGTTTGAAGCTAATTTCACAGGAAATCATAAGTTGATCCTATTCACCTTATTTGGATGTCCATTTTCTTTGATGTACGGTCGGCAGCCATAAATATATAAGCAATTTTGATCGTTGTGCCATAAGCATACGTTCTGAAACGCATACATATTTTTAGACGTGACTGTGAACCCCGTGGGCACCCGGAAAATATTACATGTGGGACAACATCCTGTTAATTAGGCTAATTGCGACATTTCGATATTCTTTGATATAACTATTTTGACATGTATTTTTGATGTTACCTCAAACAACTGGATTAATTAGTGAAAGCCTTACCTACAAAACAAATGAAAAAAATGGAAAATTATCGATGTTTCATTCCGTATAAAATAATTCATCATGCAATGTATCACCACTCGATTACGACATTGATTGTCACAACTTTACTGTCAGCTATACGATTCTTCCATGAATCAAATTTGTGTCCGCATTACATTCCTGATAGGTATAAAAAATAGTACCTCATAAATCATAAGGTACGAAAAAAAAAGTTTGAAACGAGTGTCGATAAATTAAAACACAACCGAAAGGAGTGTTTCAAATCGATACGAGTTACGGATTTCATTTTCGCACGTGTTTCGTACGACGTTTTTCAGAACAGATCTGATGTTTCGATTTCGAAGTTTCGACCTGACATAAAACTAACTATTTTTCGCACTAGCGCTTAAAAAAAGCACCATCTGTACTGAAAAATCATTTCGTTTTAGTGGTAATGATTAACATAAAATTAGCTTGCCTTCGAGTTTTTTTTCGTATGTTTCCAATATTTACAATTTTTTTCAAAAATAGAACTTATGGGATTTTCGTAATACTTTTTTACTTATTAGAGTCATTAACACTCTGTCCAAAGAGTAGACTCAAATAAATAATTTCAAGTCTACGCTTAAGAATAAAATAGACAAAATAATGAAATTAAATCAGCAGCAAATTCTGATGTCGTAAAATAAATTAATGTTAAATGTTTGACCGTTAGTTTTGAAATAAATTCTAACGACTCGAACCGAGCATGCATTCTCAAAATGGTACTTAATCAATTATGATATTACTGGTGACTTTTCACGGTTTTTCACGGGTACAATACTAAATTAGTATTAATAATAGTATTAGTATTTAATATTAAATATTAAAACTTTCTTCTTGAATAACACTTATCTATAAAAAAAATTATCATTAATCCGTTGCATAGTTTAAAAGATTTTCATACATAGGGATATAAGGACAGAGAACGCGACTTTTTTTATACTATACAGTGATAAATTATGTATTTGTCACTAAATGTACAGAAATCAAATCCAATACATAAATAATTAGTTTGCTTTAGATTTCAATAAGACCTTTTTATTAGTTTTCTGTTTGGCCTTATGGTTGACTGGTAGAGCATGCCATTAGGCATTTAGACCGACATTTGAACACTTTTTTTATATTGTGTGTAATAAAGCTTAAATAAATAAATATACTTATTTTCCGTTACTTTGAGCTCGTAAACTAACTTCTGAACTATACTAAAACATCAACAACACTTACCGGCAAGAACAACCCGTTGATCGCATCGCACATCAACACCACCACACCGACGTACAGAATCAATTTCATGTTCCAAACTAAAGTCCACAGGAACACAAGTTTCTGCGAAAAGTTAGGGTGGCTACCGACGGGACTAACGACGGAGTTATGAATGGGGCGCGAATGCCTCTACTCCCTTTATAGGACTAATAAATGTTTCTGCGCACCCTGAACTGCGCTTGTCAACTCGATCTTACCACTGTCTTTAAATAAATCACTATTTATTCACAAAACACGTGTTTTTACGTATATAAAACGCCATGATGTAATGATTTTTTTGGTCTGTCCTGCTAGAAATTCGAGAGAGTAATGTTATCGCTAGACTAGAGTCTACACATGTTTGTAGCACGAGCGAACTTATCTGTTAATTTTATTTGCATGGCAAATATTTTGAACGAAGGTACGATGGCGGACATTTGATATGAGTTTAAATGTCCGTGCTAAGAATAGACGGAAGTATTTCTTTCTTTATAGTAGACTTCTGTTAGTAAAATTTTCGATAAATACGTAAATAATGTAATAACACAATGACACATTTAGTTTTATTTATTTTAGATTTTATTTAGTTTTATTTTAGATTTTATGTAGTTTTAGTTTAGTTATACTTTTAAAATAAAATTTTGTACTAATAGTTTATTAAAAAATGACACATATCTAATTCCAGAACTATTGAAGTCAATATACTCTTCATTACTTTAAGAATCTATTAATTGTATAACGTATCTATCAAAATATATTTTATTAACAAGATCGACTCAGATTTTAATGGATATTCGGAACACATGCTTCGACAGGTATCTACACACAAATTGATCAGCAGCATGCTCCGCCTCATACATATCAAGTACCTGGTTCCATACCTCGCTAACTCGATAACACGTGTTTACCCAAGAAATAAAACTAAGCTATATACAGGGTGTAATCGTTAAGTGTGGGCAGGCCATAATTCCGTAAATATAACAGATATCAGAAAACTTCCAACTGACATCGAAAGTACATTACCCAACGAGTAAAATTACATTAATAACTTTTTCTAAATAGATGTAGTAATATTAAAAATACTAAGTTAAAACGCTTTCATACCTTTAGTATGACGACTTACAGCCTTAATCTCTAACAGTTTTAACTCTTACGACACCCGACATGCTGTAAGTCGTAATAAGTATAAGTCGGCTGTAAGTCGTCATACTAAATGTATGGGAGCGTTTTAACTTAGTATTTTTTTTTTATTTACCGAAATGTTAACAACAAGCAGTTTGTTGGCAAGACAGCACTCATTTTCAAAAATATTTCTTCATCTATTTAGAAAAGTCTATTAATGTAATTTTAATAGTTGAGTAACGTACTTTCGATACGGAATTATGGTCTGGCCACACTTAACGATTACACCCTGTAGAGCGATTGTTCACCCCAGGAAATCCCGACGCCTCAAATTTAATCAAAAATTTTAACGTTGTACCGTGAATGCCATCGTCATCATTATTTCAGCCATAACGCCCCGGCCACAACATTGGTCTAAGGTGACCAGCGGCGAGTGAATCCACGAGTTGGAGCGGGATGCCGATATGGGTACGACGGTACGAGAGGGAGCACCATACGTTTTCCGCTAAGCCGGTCGCTTTAGACCGATGTCGTGGCCGCGGCGTAGTTAAGACGTCCACTGCTGAATAAAGGCCTCCCCTTTAGACCTCCATATAATGTACACCGCTTGGAAGCGACCTGCATCCAGTGTCTCCCAGCGATCTTCACAAGATCGTCTGTCCATCTTGTGGATGGACGTCCTACACCTATTTAGTATAACCGTGTATTATTTCTTAAATAAAATTTCCTTCCTTTGAACCCCTAAACACACACACACATATTATTATATGGACATATATTTTTATTTTTTAGTTTTAGCACTAAGTAAGAATTAGTATAAGTAAATACCTGTCACTCTCTGTACAACTAATTAAAAGAAAGTTATCATGTAGCGTTGCCGAAACTGGGTCTTGTAACACAGGGTTTCCTAGCGCAGGACGCGGGTTCTCAATTATTTTAGTGGTTAACTTGGTAAATAAACTATTCTTATTACATTTCACTGTGTTTGCCAAGCCCCGGTTCCCACTCGAACACTTATCGACCTAATTTGATAGGCTTCTTCTTCTTTGCTTCATATAAATTCGTCTATCTGTTGCAAAACTTATCTAACTTTATGCACAATTTCAACTTTCTACCTTTGGTATTTTAAACAGTTTGTAAATTCAAAAATTCAAACAAATTATGTTTTTTGGTTTATAAAATCATACTAACTTTTGATCTCCTTCTGAAAATAACGTGGTGTTTAGATTTTTCAAAATCTTATAATATGACCTGAAAATTATAATTATACAAAACTTCTGAGAACTCTTACATTCTCTGCGCTGATGAGTCTGTCAATCAGTCGGACACTTGCATTCATAAATAAAAAGAGATAATTAAACTACCTAATATTTTCTTCGGTTACCGCGAGGATTACTCATGAAATAAAACTATGAAAACGGATAAACTCGCGATAAGACCACGAACCCTGTAAAGTGTTCGAAACGTCGGAATGAAGTTAAAATTAGTTAAACTACCTACCTGAAATGAAGTCAGACTTATATTAAATGACTTATTAAAATATTATCAAACAGAGACCACGAGTGGTTAAATGAACGAAAAACTAAATTCTCATCACATGCCAACACGACTGCGAGGCGAGGAAATTGTCTCGTAGTGTGTTGATTAACTCAGAAGCTGGGTGATGGGCTCATTTCCAGCACGACTGGGCTTTAATGAAACTACGTACTACAAAAACAATATTTGAGACACACGTTATCCACATTAATATGATAGCATCATAGTCATTTCTAAATTAACATCATTATAAATTATAATAGATGTCATATACCAAAGAAAAATAACAGGATCACCAACTTCCGACGTCCCACCGTGGACGTTTTGTGATTGCATAAGATAAGGTATAAGTACTTAAATGAAATACATTTACTACCACAAGACACACTTAACTTAAAACTACATTACCCTCGTCAGGCCCTATGCCATAGGTATATATATTACATTGCATTTAGACTTTATAGATATGGTGTGTAAGTTAAAATTCGATTGAAGTAGGTGACGTCACTAGGACTCAGTAGGTTACTGGTGCCAAAGGGTCCTCACTCAGTTTGTTGTTACGTAGGACCACAGGACACACTCCGCAAGGCTTTTCAGTGAGGCCCGAAAGTATCACTATGTGTAGTGAAAAGTATAGAAAGATAATATGTACCGTAATGCTTTGACAATTTAGTCGAGTTTAGATATTTAAAGCTACCTTTGTCGGTACGATGTTTACGGTGGCGCCTGTGCTGCTTAGGCTAAAATAACCATCAAATATCTGTTATCATATTATATGATTCATATATCTAAGCCTCTCTTTCTCTATACTTTGGCAAAAAGAAAAGTTCATTATATTACAGTATCTTTACAATGACGCCTTTTTTGAGATTCTCCCATTTTGCTCTATTCGAAACTTCGCAGACGTATAAATGAAAAGGACAGCAGAAATGTACCTCATGGATATATTTTTAATATTGGGTCATTACCTATGAAATTGGCGTTTTTGGTCATAGACTTTAGTTGATCCCTAATTTTATTATCTAAAGAGAAACTAAGACATATTCTTTGTTTTCAATAGTGCACTATGTAACAAAGATTTTTTCACATTAATAACAGTTTTTTCCCGTAAATAATATTCAAAATAAGCTTTAAAAACAACTCCTTCCAAATGCTGCCGGTTCATATGTTTGAAATAGCTACAAATATATGATAGTACCTTGTTTTCTGAAAATAGAGTTAAATTATACAAAACGCGCCTTAGAAGTGTATAATATGTATTACCCGCAAAATTTTATTTATTTTGATTTTGACATAAAAAAAAAAAAATATTGTCGCACCACAAATAAAAAATACAGAAAAAGACAATAGGTACAAAAAGAAGAGAAATAGAAAATACAAACACATATTACGCGACAATAGGCTCGGACTCCGCATCTGCTGCGAGCTTGGTCGGCTGCGCAGCGCTGTTTTTCAGTCCGCACCCATTTCACAGCATATACAATTCTTAATAGCTAGCTATGGGGGAAACAACATCGTAAGTAATGGCATTCAAAACTTATATTTATTATTGAGCGTATAAACACAAAATCTACAATGGAAAAATAAAATTCTCCATACAAAATGCCAATTTCATAGGGTATTAAATAGGGCTTGTTTCTCGAACGCTTCTAAATAACTTGTAATACAAGTGGAAGTTTCTTTTTAACACAATTAATTAGATAAGGACTTCCGCTTGTATTACAAGTCCGTTTCCTGTAAGTGCTTACTTATGTTTTAGTGAGAAAATTTAAGGAAGTTTGTGTATTCTTGTATATTTATGTCTCAAAATGTGAAATACTGCTGTGTCACTTACTTCTGTTATTTCTCCAATAAAGAAAATAAATAAGTTACAAGCTTTCGAGAAATAGGCCCCTAGTATTCGGGGACGATGAAACAGGCTCTTAGAGTGTATAATCTATTCATCGTCGTAACCAATTTAGTCTAGCCATACTGATGTGAATCATGCATGACATAATTACAAGGTGTGTTCTATAATATAAGCATGAAATAACTGTAGGCTGTATTTGTCTGACCAAATAGCCTACACATTTACACCTCTACAATGTGCCCATGAGGAAAGGGAAAAATGTTAACTGTGGATTTCCGACTAATTTGTAGTTAATATCGTATGAAGTTTGCCGGATTCCGTCTATATTGTACAAAAATATTTAGTCACATGAAAAAAAATGTAAAAGTGCATTTTTTTGCGATATAGGTATTTATTAATGAAGTCGTTTTTTTTATGTAGGCGTACAAAATAACAAAAAAAAATTTTTTTAGCAGATTTCATTAAATTTTTTTCCTTCTTTTAGCCTCAAGAATATCCTGTTAATTTTCATTCTCCTCACGGGCACCTTGTATTTTTAGAGACTCAAACACATTAAAATATTAAGGAACCGGAATACTTACGTAAATAAAATCGATGATTACATGTTTCGACTCATCAAGAGGGTCCTCATCCAGAGTACCGGTCAAATTCCTACACGAGTACACGTCGGGCTTTGACCGAGGATGTTCCTGATGAGAACCTTCTTAATGGGTCGAAATATGTCGAGCAATCATTGACTTAACTATGTAAGTAACCCGGTAACGTTATATACATGTTTTCAAACTAAGTTGAAGTGCCGAACACTTATAGCCAGTATGCACCAGTGATGGGCATTTCAGTATTAATCCAACGAAGTTACGGCTTTCAAATGAATGTTGAAAGACCTTATCATCTCATTAATACCTAGAATACATTTCACTCGCCAATCCTTGCCCAGCGTGGCGATTATGACCATTTACCTCCTAATGCGTCTATACGCAATACGCATGGTTAATTGGTTAATAGGAGAAGCCTAAGTCCAGCAATGGACTATCATAGGCTGATGATGATGTATGGTGATAGCTTTCACTTTGTTAACTGACTTCAAGAAAGGAGGAGGTTTTCAATTAGCCGGCTTTTTTGTCCTACGGGTATAACCCCGAGATGGTCCCTTTAGCATCAAGTCGGGACTCGGGTATGATGATGGAATCGTGGAGAAATCGGTTAAAGTTGTTTTTTTTATAAGACTTAATTAATGTCCATCATTGGGCCTTGTCCATTACTAATGTCGTCTCCCTATTTGAACCATGAATAATAATGCTTAGCAGCTTACGTACTTATTTGTAATGAAAACAATTAAATAGCACCTGCGTTTCCTCACCACAAGGTGGAAGTACTAGTGCATAACATGTCAACAGAGAATATTTATTTCAATCGCGATACTTTACTCATATATAAATCTACATAAAGTATTGTCATGTGTTTTGGGAGAGTAGTTTGTTAGTTTTGTTAAATAGTATTTATTTTATAGGGTGACATTATCAAAATTTCTCAAAATTGCAAATTTTCTTAGTCAAGTCCATTGTATGAGTAAGCGTCAGGTGCTTTTGCTGGCAGTCCCACTAGATGGCACTTCAGTACAAGTTTCAATGTTACACATTGGAAATATTCACACTCAGTCCTAATAAACGTCAGCCTGTCTTAAAATTATATAAATAATTTAAATACAAGCTAATTATTTGAAAGTTGGGACATGAAACATTAAAGGTACATTCATTAATCATCGTTTAAATGCCCTAATAGTTGATTTTATCTTATCGATGGCAACTCAAGCTATAATGACGAGTATTGGTACAGCGTCGGGTACTAGTACTTCCACCTTACTGCCTACACACAATTACAAATGTAGTCACCGTATTATCATATAATTATTCCAAAGCGCCAAATTAAACACACACAAGGTTTCGCAACATTATTACATTACAGGTCTATTTATATTGCTAAAACTTTATTAAAATGTAACAGTGGAACCTCGATAAATCTCAACTGGAACGCTTAACAAGTTGTGTAAACGAGGTTTAATCTTATGGAGGGTGTCAATTTATAGAGGTCTTATAGGTTCTGGCTTCTAAACTAATGTCTTTTGTTTTCTTTGAGATGGAGATTAGATTAATCATTTAAGTATACATTTCAAATATGTTACCTACACAGAAAATCAATGATATAATGAAAATTTAATCGTATAAATATACTTATAGAGAAAGCGATTGTAAATCTATAGAAAACAATCAGTGTAGGTACTAGTAAATACGTGCGAGATGAACGTTTTTGCTATCTATTAAAAGAAGGTAGGAATATGTATGTAGGAAAATCCTCCGAGTAAGCAAAATAGGGACAATTACTCTAAAGATCCCAATGGACCGAAATGTATCCGTAAGGTCTCCAACAATAAGATAGGATCTACATACATTATTTTATTATTCCCATATTTACAACAATCAACTTTTCTTCATATATACCAGCGTTAAAATTTCATTCAAATGGGCGTGCTTTATGAGTCAGGGCAACCTATTCCACAAAACTTTACTAGCAAACAATTCTACAAAATAGTATGAATTCCAATACATAAAGTAGTCAATTTTGTAGAATTTTATGCTTGTAAATATTGTGGTTTTGGCCCCTGGTAGCACCTTAAGACCATTATCATATCTTATAATAAAAATAACTATTAACGTCTGAATTTACCTCTAATACGTAATTTCAAGATACAATACAAGTTTACAACTGGGAGATGAGTTCTGTTCGGTTATTAACCGAGAAAATATGACTACGAGGCTCGTAAACGTAGTGATTATAGTGTTGCCTTACTCTTACATTATGAACATAAAGTATATTAATGATGCTTTTATATTTTTTATCAGTATAGGTTCTAGCTGACTCATACTTAGTAGAGAACCGTAATACCTTGTCTTTGCTGGGACTACATACTCAAGATGTAAAAATTAAAATTCCACCTTAGTATAGTTTAAAAACTTAAGAAAGTCACCTGCTGTATGTGTGACGTCACGTATTCGAATAGAGAACACATGTTTAAAATTAGTACACAAACAAAACAAATGCCTATTCGAACACATTACTCACACATACAACAGGTGACTTTCTTAAGTTTTTCACCTATAGCCTTCCGCATTTATAAGGCAGGACGCTGATGACGAAAAATATTTTTGCTACGCTATGATTTGCTCAATAAATATAGCGAATAAAGGTGTATTCAGACCAAGCGAACATTGGCTATTCTAACCTCCCACTCTACGAAATTCAATCGTTACACAAAACGTGATTGGTTGATTACGTAGAGCGGAGGATTGAACAGCGAATGCTCTTTTGGTCTGAACGCACCTTAACGGTACCCCTATGATTCGTCAGTTGCAAAAATGTAAATGCATAATAAATATTACCATTTAATTGTTCACCGCTGCACTGGGAGATGTTTTCAAGGTTCTGGACTGGAGGGGATTTGGCATTAACATCAATGGCGACTACATCACTCACCTTCGGTTTTCCGACGATATAGTAGTAGTCATGGCTGAGACCATGGAGGACTTAAGTACTATGCTCGATGATCTCAGTGGAGTCTCTGAAGATGTTGGTCTTAAGATGAACATGGACAAAACGAAGATCATGTCGAACGTCCATGTGATACCAACTCCAGTGAAAGTTAGAAACTCTACACTCGAAGTTGTTGACGAATATGTATACCTGGGACAAACAGTCCAGCTGGGTAAGTCCAATTTCGAGAAGGAGATCAATCGTCGAATCAGACTGGGTTGGGCGGCGTTCGGGAGATTACGCAATATCTTCTCGTCCAATATACCTCAAGTCTCAAGAGTGTCTCAAGTCGAAAGTTTTCGACCAGTGTGTGTTGCCAGTGATTACTTACGGATCTGAAACGTGGTCGTTCACTATGGGACTCATTAGGAGGCTCAGAGTCACTCAACGAGCGATGGAGAGGGCAATGCTCGGGGTTACTCTGCGAGATCGCATCAGGAATGACGAGATCCGCAGAAGAACGAAAATGACTGACATAGCCCGAAGAATCGCCAAGTTGAAGTGGCAGTGGGCTGGCCATATTATAACCACATTTAATGCAAATGAAGAGTTTACTTACTTACTTACCCCATAAATAATAAAACATTGAACAATCCATGTTTACTTAAAGTTAGACTGAAATAGAAAGACTTCGTAATGCAATAAAATGACTAAAGAGCTTTTAAATGTTCAAAGAGTTATAACTTCATGGCTGGGTTAACCATAATTTAAATGAGACGGTTAATTGAGAAGCGAGTTCAATCTCAGTCGCGGCTTGCGTAGGCCGGTAGAAAGATCAATGGAAACAATGGCAAATTGCTTGCGGTGGAACGGATCTAAAAATATATTTTTTACTGCTAATGGCAAGTTCA
Source organism: Thaumatotibia leucotreta (assembly GCA_025490895.1). Taxonomy (NCBI): domain Eukaryota; kingdom Metazoa; phylum Arthropoda; class Insecta; order Lepidoptera; family Tortricidae; genus Thaumatotibia; species Thaumatotibia leucotreta. The sequence continues at coordinate 29,075 of JALPQI010003274.1, forward strand.
AATCCGTTTTTATCTTATTTAATATGTGCAACATTTGGCATTTGAAAGAGTGCCGAAATATCGGGTGCTCAATAATTCGAATTCACATGGTAAATTTCCCGTTATAAGTCATACTATTTTAATAATGATGTATCATAAATGATACATTCTCTCGCCAGTCTGCCTGCGACCACGGGTGTAACGTCATGCCCGAAACGTCAGGATATAATTAAACGTAAGTTTACGCGATTAAGACCCGTTTGTCTTTAAAATATGAGTGATAATCGTGAAAGTTTAAATCAATATATAAGTCATACTAATAATGCTGCATATACGTAACTATCTCCTGTTACCTATGCGTATGGACTAGGGTGTGCTCCCGGTTTTGAATTTGTATGTCAAAAACCGGGAATTTCGGGAATTGCAGTATAGACGCATTGGGCCCATAATCATCACAATGGGTAAGCGGTTTGACGATCGCAGTACCTAATAATGTGTTCCCTATTAAGATGCTACTGCCCGTCATTAATTTTCCAATAAAATTGTGATCAATGACCAGGGCCCGTAATTTTCAGTTCAAAGGGTGATTTTAAGTAGTTACATTGATAATATTTTCTTCGGTTACCGCGAGGATTACACATGAAATAAAACTATGAAAACGGATAAGCTCCGCGACTGAGATTGAACTCATTTAAATTCCATTCATGATAACATTAAATACTATGGAGTTAGAAAATGACTGTTCTCTTTCTTTCTTAGATGTTTTGGTAAGATGTACTACAAATGTGTTTTGAAAAGAGTTGTCCCCGCTGAGTTTCTTGCCGGTCCCAATATTGGGATACCTTCCTAACAACACAATCATACAAAGGAAGGAATACTTCTCAGAGGCGTAGGGATAGAACCGGCGTAGATTATTTATTTTTGTCTCTTGTCTTCATTCTGTAAATACTTGTAATGAATAACTAGCTTAATTTTCAAATGTAGTATGTACATCCACCCTTAAAATTTATTGTCTGTGGATTAGTATATTTTTCTTTGTGGGTAGTTTTGTACTTATCTTTCTTATTTTGATAGAGGTAGATCTATCAAATTTCCTCCATTGTCAGTCATCCGCAGACCACGAACCCTGTAAAGTGTTCGAAACGTCGGAATGAAGTTAAAATTAGTTAATATACGCGAGTTTAACCGGTTTTTATAGTTTTATTTCATTAGTTACATTGATATTGTCAATCGTTAGTCGTCAATTCAAGTACAAATTACGGAAGAACAAGCGAAAACTACGGGCCCTGTCAATGACACTTCAATCCCTTAGTCATCCCTTATGAGTCTTATGACACCCATGGAAAGAGTTAGGGTGCTGACAAATGAATCCATTTACTACAGTCACCGCTGCGCATGGGAGTATTAAATCGTATAAATTTTAAATCAGCTTAAAGATTGAAAATATTCCTCGTTTTCTAGTAAGGTAAATCTTGGCATATTTATGTGGCAGGTTCACTTTGTAATTTTATATAACCTGATAGTTACGTTAATTAACTGCCATGTCCACGAAAAGGATGCCTAGAAGATGTTTAGATAGTTATTACTACCTACTAACTAATTAAAGGGTTTAGCAGCCTTACCGAACAAGAGGTGCCTTTCCCCACGGATGAGGTCAATATTTTAGGTGGTGTACTAGCAGGACCTAAGAATACTCCATGCTTAATATCAGCTCTAGATCTTCTTTTGTTTTAGAGTTATTCAAGAAAATGTAAAATATACAGGGTGCCGTTGAAAGTGGCATATTTCGTAAACTGTTCAAGTTAGATCAAACAAACAAAATTGTGTTTGATAACAATAAAATAAACTACAAAATGCATATTTTTAATCTGCATCTTGTCCTTATTTTTCATAATTAAAAAAGGGTTCTTGTTTTTTTTCCATATTTTTTTTTTATTTCACGTGGAGGTACACCTACAAAAAAAATATGCATACATAGCCACTAATGTCCACTATATATATAAATGGAGATATTTCCATAAATCACCGTGCGTCACGCCAAAAAAAAACTATTCCAGATGTAGTCGTTACTGGCATACAAGTAAAGTACCAGTGTGAACATAAGGGTGTAGGTACACAATCTCTTCTAATAAACCTATTTAGAATAATCGACGGTGACATATCAAACGTTGATATGTATTTTGTGTTTATTTTTACATTCCTTAGCATCAGACCATTTTTCTCAGTTTTGCACCACCTACTATCAACTTTTACTTTCTTATCTCCTCTACCCAAAGGTTGTCTGGAAGAGATCGCTCTTTAGCGATAAGACCGCCTTTTGTTTATCTCTTTCAAACATGTATTTTTATTATTTGTTTTGTATTTGTCTTTGAGGTGCTATAAAGAGTTATTGTATTGTATTGGTTGCGGGTGTCCAATGGATGCGGAAAGCTCACGACCGATCTTTGTGGAACTCTCTGGGGGAGGCCTATGTCCAGCAGTGGACGTCAATTGGCTGATGATGATGATGATGATGATGATGTATTGTATTGTTGATAACATTTGACAGATAGTATTGTTTTCGACATTTGTTTTCACATTCCTATTCACATACAATCGGACCTTTTCGAAACTTTGGAAGATGTCGAAGTGTATTTACCGAACGAATTTATTTTAATTTATGGTGTATGTAAATATGGCAAAAGATGCTTTAGATTTGTAAATAGTGAATTCCAGCTTTTAGTTGTATTATAGTGTCGCTTATGCACAGGTCCACTGTTTGAAATAATAAAAGATAAGAAAAGGCTAATTGTTTTCTATATCAACTAATTTAAAGAGATAGTTCCGTTTATATTATTAATTATAAATTATTAAGCAATCGACTCAGTTTTGACATTTCGTCGTCGATTATTCTAAATAGGTTTATTAAAAGAGATTGTGTATTTACCTACACCCTTATGTTCACACTGCACTGGTACTTTATTTGTATGCCAGTAACGACTACATCTGGAATAATTTTTTTTTTGGCATGACGCACGGTGAAATATGGAAATATCTTAATTTATATATCGACGCTGGAAAGGAGAAATTGGATAAGCGACATTTTTGAAGATATTGAGTTATACACACCGTTAGAATCGGCAAATTTTTCCGCGTCGAATGAGCTAGGTTTCGTATCCATCTGACAACTTTTGTGTCGCTTATCCCATCGGTGATTTAGAGAACTTTTGTTCATTTTTTACTACTAAACGACTTGGTTTTTGACAACTTTTAAGAAAATGGAGATTAGATAAAATATAATTCAACATAATGAATCTTGGATTATTTTACCTATTTGTCATGACAGGTTAAATTTTACTTGGATATTTTTGCTGTGTAACAACTAATCATCACTTGTGGGTTAGCTATTTCTACCTGACTGTATGATATGTTCTCATGTCGTTTGGACAATTTTACCTTTATCTTAATTTAAAATTAAAGACGGTTAGACAATATTACTTAACTATGATACTGAACTATTGGCGTTTATCCATTTTTACCCCTACATTTATTTATGAACCATATGTCGCTTAAGTATCCCTTTTTACCTGAATTTACATTAGAATACTACTGTCACTTATCCTAACTTGCATGAATGAAATGTCAGTATTTTATTCTTTGTCACGTTATATAGAAACATTTGGCAGAGGGGTTGTCCTGTCAATTTTTACTCTGCGTTAAATAAAATGTTTTTGGAACTTTAATAAATAAAAATAAAAAAAGAAATAGGTACTAACTAAAACTATTTTTTAAGTGTTATCATAACGTAATAGGTACGATGGATAAACATACCAACAGGTACGGTTGTTAAAAGTAGATAGTTTTCAAGTGCCTCGTTTGTAGGTAGGTACTAACTATTGTTGGCTCAATAACGAGTTATCATTGTTGATTTTGCATGTTTTAACCCTTAAATGCATGACCTTGACAAAGATTTATTATAATTTGAATTCTGACATGTTGTCAATAGAGTCGAATATACATGATGATGAAATAGAAGCTCAAATAGAAAAACAAAATATATTTGTTTTTAATACTTAACAATAACTATTACTTACTCACATACTTACCTACTTTTTGGAATAAAGTTAAAAAAATACCTAAAACAGTGTTTTCCTTTTATCACGTGTAAGTAAATTCGTTTACTAGTCACGGAATGTTACTCTTGTAATTGAAATGACTGACTATGAAGTCTAAAATAATTTCTCATTTTAAGTATGTGGATATTTCTTACTGATATATTTATGCTATTTTTTTCAATTTATATATTTTTACCCGAATATAAAATAAGCCACATCGGCAGTTAGATAATTTTAACATGATGAATTTGTTATGTAAGTCTCGGGTGGACTTTTTTACCTTCCTTATTTCTTTTACAACGTGTTGGTTAGATAATTTTACCTGAATCAATTTTTCCGACCATTTTGCATAAGCGACAGTAAATCCTTAAATAACACTTGAATACGTTAAATAATTAAAACATCACATAGAAAACATATTTATGCCCATAAATAATGCTTCAATTATTTGATTTGGCCTCCTAATTCATTTTAATGATTTTTTTTCGAAAATCTCGGCGGTTTTTTGCCTCTCCTGTAAAGTACGCACTGTGTCGCTTATCCAATTTCTCCTTTCCAGCGTCGATATATAGTGGACATTAGTGGCTATGTATGCATATTTTTTTTGTAGGTGTACCTCCACGTGAAATAAAAAAATATATGGAAAAAAAAACAAGAACCCTTTTTTAATTATGAAAAATAAGGACAAGATGCAGATTAAAAATATGCATTTTGTAGTTTATTTTATTGTTATCTAACACAATTTTGTTTGGTTGATCTAACTTGAACAGTTTACGAAATATGCCACTTTCAACGGCACCCTGTATATTTTACATTATCTTGAATAACTCTAAAACAAAAGAAGATCTAGAGCTGATATTAAGCATGGAGTATTCTTAGGTCCTGCTAGTACACCACCTAAAATATTGACCTCATCCGTGGGGAAAGGCACCTCTTGTTCGGTAAGGCTGCTAAACCCTTTGCTTCGGCAAGGCACGAGTAAGGCTAGATCTCAAGAAAACTTAATTTTGTACAGGTAACTACGAGTAGTTAAAGAACATGTCAATTAGAAAAAGTTAGAATGAGGTCCGTCGGGTGTCGTAAGAGTCGACTAAGGGATTGAAGTGTCACTGACCACTATTTGATAAAAGATTGGTGATGGACAGCAGTGTCATCATAGTGGACACATTACTGCGATCACCAATCCGCCCAGCCAGCGTGGCGATTATGGGAATTTACCTCCTAATGCGTTTATACGCATAGTTAATAGGAGAGGCCTACGTCCAGCAGTCGATTATCATAGGCTGATGATGTTGATGATGATAATGAGGTAATTATTTAAAAAAAGAGTGCTTATGCTTAGGGAATTTGGCTAGTCCATTGGGTATGTCCCTTTACTTATATCATCAAAATAGATAAGATAATGAGATAGGCTGTGTATTATAATTCGTTATTCTTTCTTTATTCTTATTCCTATTATAATGAATCAGGAGTGATTATTTAAGTCTATAATATATATATAATATACTAGCCTATTTAATATCCCACTGTTGGGCACAGGCCTCCTCTTATATATGAGAGGGATTGGGCTATAGTCTGGCCTTAAGCGGGTTGGGAACTTCACATACACCTTTGAATTTCTTCTCAGATGTATGCAGGTTTCCTCACGATGTTTTCCTTCACCGAAAGCTAATGGTAAATCATCATCTAATATTCCGCACAGAAGTTTTGGAAAAGTCATTGGTACGAACCAGGATTTGAACCCATGACCTCCGGATTGAAAGTCAAACGTCTAAACCACTGATGGCCGCTTTATTAATTATAATTATTAAGTCTATAATAATTATATTAAATACAGAACGTGGTGTTACTCTTTCCGTTAACACCTACATAAAACCTACACAATGTTTTCTCGTATTATTTTACGATGTGGTCTATTTTAGTTTTGTGTGTGAAACAAACTATAAGAAAATGACTAATTGGTCTTCTTGATATTGATTGCTTTATATATTAACTATTGTTATGACAAATTAATGAGGGTACCTTTGACGTCATCCACCTACTTACGTGGGCCTGTTCAATGCTTTTCCTCTAGTAATAAATTTTGCTATACACGCCTATGTCACAAGTAATGAATGTAGATAACATTGCATTCAAACATATATTGTTCTGTACAGATGGTGCTTTTTTACGCACTAGTGCGAAAAGTGAAATAAAATATATCAGGTCAAAATCTTCGGAGTGCCGTACTGAAAAACGTCGTACGATACACGTGCGAAAAGGAAATTCATAACACGTGACGATTTAAAGGCCTCCCTTCGGTCGATGAAACGGCTATGAAAACTTCAGGTGTTATTGGCATGATAGGCATGATAACATGACACTTACTCGTACCTATATAATATTTTTTCTTAATGTAAATTACGTGATAATGCCAAATTCCTCCAATAATGTTGTTTTCCTTGCAGCTAAACGTTTTCATTTCAAATGCTACCTAGTTACTTACCTACCCTTACCTAGTTATTTTGTGTAAATTAAATTAAAGGTCTTCAACTTTTCACTGTACCAAAATTCAAGGCTGATTGACATTGTGTTACTCAAAGTAGTTCAGAAATGTTCTACACGGAAACAATAAAAATATATAAACTGCAGTTAAGTAATTTATGTACTTACATCATTATAGTATTCACCATTTTCATTTAAGCCATATTATAATACGTCTACTAATGAACATAGGCCTCCCCTTTGGACTTGTACGGTCGAGGAAATTGAATGTTTAGCAGTTTATGGCTCACTTTACGTTGGACGTGCTCAGTACATACAAACCAACCAATTTAACTTGAACCTCAAAGTGCTAAACATTTAATTTCCTCGACTGTACGTACTGGTTGGAAGCTACCTGCGTTCATCGTCTCCTGGAGATCTTCATAAGGTTGTCTGTCTATTTTGTGGATGGAAGTCCAATACTGCGTTTGTTAAACTGTAGTTTCTACTAGAGCACTTCAAATATTTATATACATGATTATTTTCATTAATGCCGTAAAAAACAGACAAAAAGGTTACAGTAAATATAGCAAATAAGTAAACTTACGTATTAATTGTTCTCAAAATGTCGTTACAAATGTTTGTTTGAGTAGAATATGTAGTTTAAAATATCTGTAGGTTCAAAGTAAACCGCTACCGGGCAAATGATCGTCACAGAGAATTTATGATTTGGACGCGTTTGCATGTAGGACATGAAACGTGTCGGGGCAAGGATTCTTAGTGATAAAGGTGCTTATGACATTATTAACGGTATTTCTATACAAAAATGTATGGTTACGACGCAACTGCCTAATGTTATATGGTTTATGTTTGTTCAAAAAAGACAAAATGGAGACGACTGAGAGTGCTTGCTTTGTGTATTTAAAATGAAGTTGGGAAGACGGCTTACTATACTTCACTAACCGATTAATTTTCCTAACGAAATATATGTCAATGCAAAGCAATGACACTTTTTGTGATACCTATTCGTTAATTACCATGACTGTTAATATCTTTTATAGCGACGGTAAATTTATCTTGTAACTTTGATATATACTTTTTCATAACATCCTTTATCATCGATTTAAAGAAATCATGTGAATTATTATAGGTCAATTTTAAATATTACCTATTTTATGGACAGTACCTTTGTCTATTGCCGAAAAACATTGGCAAGTAATCAAAGGATACTTGTAGGAGTAGTCACTATAAAATTGAGGATAAAACTCATGGAATTTATGAAGAAGGCAACCTTCTTCATAAATTCCATGAATTTTATCCTCAACTCAGTTTTAAACTCATTCAAACTTAAAAATAAATATTGTTATGATAAGTGTGTACCCTTGCTAGGATATCGATCGGCTCTAGTACGGATTAAATATTGTCTTCAATTTATTACCTACATAAGTATTCATGATAGTCTCAGTGCACACGGAAAGGTACCTACCTTGTCACAATGTTTAAAACGAACTTTATTAAAGAACACAAACTTTATTTTAAGAGTCGTGACAAGGTATGATTGAACTAATGAATTATGAGGCAATAATTAATTTGCATATATCGCTAAACATAATCAAATAATTTTGTAGCAGGAGGAGATAAAAATATTCCTACGAAATTATCACATATCATCTACGTAATCAAGTACCTTGGCAATTTTTCCGTTGGCCTAGAAACCATCTCCTAACATTATTACGTCCCCATGATATCTATTAATACGTAATTGTCTTGTAATGTAACTGATAGCTATTAAACTAGAACAGTCGCGCCCTATTTTCTAACACTTTTAGTCGCTACGAGGTAAACGGATGATCTGGAAATGTTTAATAATGAACATTTTTTGATAAATTTGGAAATATAAGAATTTCTTTAAACAGATTTTTTTTACGAATTCGATTCCACTGTAGTCTCGAAAAATCGATTACGTTTTCTAGTTATCTTTGGGCACTTTCATAAATTATTCTCGTAACTTTAGTTAATGTAGAAATCGGGTGGCTTATTAAACAAATCACAATGTGTATGAATAATAACATGCACTTTGAAATCAACATATTTCAGAGGTCAACAATAAAAACAAATCAACAAAATAATCCGTCAAGTTAGTCCGGCATATTCACATGTGCCATCACCAATTGATATTATTTACGCATTTTTCAGTACTAATAATTTAGCTGTCGTCGAGAATTATTTGACATACGACAACCTGACAAACTGTTGTGGCTTTCAATAATTTTCAATCCCGTCATTGTACTGTATCAAATTATTTTCGTTTAAGAAGAGTAAGAAAAATCAATCATTGAGTTGAATGACCTTTTCTTTGAAAGCCTCATTGTCAAACACAGCTGTAGATACTTGTAGTACGTAGCTTCGATAAAATATATAATAAGATTTACAAGAAAACCTAAATTGTATGTGACTTATCTCTGGTTAACCTTACTCACAACTGCAACTGCAGAATTTGCATATCCTTCACTTGGCGGTGTTAGTACATGTCGTAAAACCAATGGGAAATATTGTTTTTAAGAGATTAGATATCAGAATTAAAAAAAAACTTCTACTGGTTCGGTAGCAGTTTCTGTTTCATAAAGTTTATACCTTGTTCAATTGAGACCACGCCGAAGTAGAAAATGTCTTTTGGTAATCCAGAATAGAAACCATTTACAGTCGCAGAATTAAAAAAAAACTGGCCAAATGCGAGTCAAACTCGTGCACGATGAGTTCCGTACCGATATCAATTTATCAAAAAAACAAGCAAAAAAAATTACGTTAGTTGTTTGTCTTTACGTTTAATATTATCCTAACGTTTCGGGTAAGCTAAGTACTATGACGTCAGACTCATGTTTGCAAGCAGACCCATCATTTCCGAGACTTTAGGATGTTAATATATTAAATGTATGTTTAATGTCACCCTGACGCGATTAAAGACCCATTTGTCGTTTAAATATGATTGATATTCGTGAAAGTTTATATCACTTTACCTACGTAAGATAAGGTGAGGTAAGACGGAACGGTTTTTTTACTGGGGTAAGACAAAAGTCGTCCTTGTGGTAGCTTTTGTCTTACCCCATTAAAAAACCGTTTCATGTTATCCCACCATACCTTACTTCTATTTTAGTTTTATAGCAGATCCTTAGTTTTAGTACAAGTCCTTTTTTTCTAGGTCGGATTGAGTGGGACATGTTAAGGGAGCTAAATGAGACAACCAAGAGCCATGCTCGCTAAATGAGGTGTCCGGTACTTTCAGAGATGACCATCAATGTGGCAGGACCATATTTTAGTTTTACGAATAGATGTAGTATGTTTGGAAAGTCGCTAACCCAATATTACAGCCGTTCTATATGTTACATTTTCGGAGTAATTAAATATGAAATTGAGTGTCAGTGTTGTCACAAATTTCAAGTTAACAAATATACAACATAATTATAACCTTGTAATATTGGGGCAGCAAAGTGTAGATTAGGTTTAAGTTTAAGTGCTTTGTTGTTTTTATTTTCGACACAGTCATGTCATATCAGTCTGTATCAATTGATTTGGAAATGGACAATGCTTGTTTTTTTGAATTGGACTGTGGAATGCGAAACTGGGTCCTGTAACACAGGGCTTCCTAGCTCAGGACACAGGGTCGTGATATTACTGAAATGTTGTTTTTAGTACAATAAACTTTTTTCATTTTTTTTTTTCATTTCTTACAAGGCTACGAAGCTAATGATACGGTTTTTTATTGTAAATTATGCATATCGTTTTCAAGTTTGACTTTCAGTTTATTGTGTTTTTATCGATATAGATTAACTAGTATGTAAAAATTGTGCTATTTATTACACAGCTACTGATTTAGTAGCGTCTTGGAATTAATTGCATGTGGGTATGACATTTATTTAACCATCTAAATAAACAACAAAAAAATATAATTTACCTCAGGGTAGATTGTAGCGAACTGTTGGGCAGTAACGACCCCATGGGCCCGAGTGCTCCCGAGAGTCTGTCATGGTCCCCGTCTGCGGCGTGTATTCGCTCATTGGCTCCTGATAGGACTCATATGATCAGACGTATATGATCCAGGGGTAGAAGTGTAAATTTGCATAAGTCCCAATTTAGTACAGTGGCTGTCAAGCCACAGGGCAGAAAGCGGAGTACACCTTTCGACACCCCTAGCCACCTACATCAGTGTTGGCTGGCTACCTGGCTGTCTCTTATGACGGCATCTTCTGAATCTCATATAATAGGCTGCATGTGATCACATTGTTAGAGGTCTCCAGACCTCTTTTTCCATAGGCGTCTTTTAACCTAATCAGACTTGAACATTATAATCCATAACTCTTTTTTATTTTCTCATATTACAAGTTTTAAATTATATTTAATCAGTCATCAAAATTCTTACTTACAATCTGCTATATCATCATAAAATGGTGTACTAATACCCGCTTAATTAATTGAAATAAACGTTGATTCAGCCAACCTGACATCATAATGAACTTATAATTAGGATATATTTCTTCCTCGTTGATGAGGTCCCATTTATTCTTTATTAGGTACTCTCAGTCGTAGTCAATTAACAAAACGCAAAAATAATAAGTGAAAAATATACTAAATAGTAAATGAATTTAAGAACACTGTCAGATAGATGTAGGTACATAAGTATTGAAATTTCTTCTGGCTTTGCCATACTAACGTTCACAATCAAGGTCTTATGTGGAAATGCACTTGCCATCGCAAAGCAAAACAACTCTTCTCTTTGTTAAGATATTTCTTTTCTAGAAAGTAAAACTTTTATGAGCTAATTAGTACTTATTGTAGTGGACTAATGCATTTCTGAAATTAATACCCTCTTAGCAATATTACAATAAAACTGCTGGACGTTAAATAAAAAAGCTATAAAAATAATGGAGACACTTCATCAAGGGTATTGGTCCTAGTTACGTAACTAATTTTAATTACCACCCTTTTATCCCAAGTATTTATTTATAAACGCGAATGTACCTAATTACGCCCATGTAAATCAATAACCAAATTATTGCTTTGTTGATTTTATCCTTTTGAGTAGATACTTAGTCCCTAGCTTAGTTGGTAGTGACCCTGTCTAAAGGTGCATTCAGACCAAAAGAGCATTCGCCGTTCTATCCCCCGCTCTACGAAATCAACCAATCACGTTTTGTGTAACGATCGAATTGCGTAGAGTGGGAGGTTAGAATAGCGAATGTTCACTTGGTCTTAATGCACCTTAAAAAGAAGGAGCTTCCGAGTTTGAAATGTTCGAATCCCGTAAGGGCATTTATCTGTGTGTTTATCACAAATATTTATTCCTTGTTCATTGTTGTTTCCTTTGTATTATATAATAAATTCGATACATATAGGTATATATCGTCCTCTAGTACTTGACACATAGAACCACTTTTGACTTTGACTTTGGCCAGTTTAGCCTACTAAGGCTTGTTCCATGATAATTTATTTACTTATTTCGTAGTAGGTCAAATGGCCTATTAGATTCCTGAACCTAAAATGCAAGGAACAAGTTCTAAAGCTACCACGGCTTGAATTTTTATTATTTTTTAAATATCTGAATAAATGTATGTTTTTTTAAAGTCTGTTAATAAATGTCATAGACCCCTTTGAATCGCACGAGTGACAAACGGTGCCACACGTCACCTGCTCACTGTCCCGGCAAACTTCGATAAGCCGAATGCTTCCGGGTATTTGAATATTATAAAGGGAGTCAATAAGTTTCGTTCTATCTAGTGAATGAAAATGTAGGTGGAGATCCCCATTAAAAGGGTCATGTGGTTGAAACAAAAGTCACTAGCAAACTGAGTACTTAATCCTTCGCAATTAGTTTGAGCGCAATGGGTACTCGTTCATAAGTTCATTGTGATAGCAAAAATAAATATTAGGTAATTTTAGTGAAAATACGACGATACATACGTCGTTTTGCGGAGCGATTTGGTAACAAAAGTAAGCCTAGTATGTCAAGAGAACATTATTTTCATAATCGTTTAGGAAAATACGTATTTGAAGAATGATTATAGGCGAGTCTCTTCATATTATATTTTCAAGGGAAATAGTTAAATAATTAATACCTCAAATAAAACCAATTTGCATTTAAAATTTCTATTTAAATGTTACACATAGAATCAATCCAGTAACTTATCTTATATAATACATTGTTAATAAATAAATACTTAAAACTTGTTTGAAATACATACATGTAAAAGGTCAAGCACTAAAGTAAAATGGTTTTGGTACAGTGTTTATTGAGATGTTACAAGTTGAAAAAGATTAAAGTAATGGTCTGAACCGTTCAAATAAACCTAATAAAGGACGTCCCAATAACGGAACTTTTATGGGCGAGAGGAAATTGAATGAAATGTGTCTGTTCGGAAATAAAATTTGTATCAAATACGAAAACATACTATAAACTATTTCGTAGAGCGCACGGAAATATCCAGTTAACACATTAAGATGAAACGACAGGAGTGGGACTTTGAAAGCGAAATCCATTGTAGGGGAGTTCCAAGGCATAATCTGCCTGGACCTCCCCTGGAGTAGTCGTTAGATCTATTAATGGCGTAGGAGAATCTATAACAGTGAACGAAGGCGTTGCATCGGGTCTGTGGTAAACTGGATACACTCTGGACTCAGATTCCCTTTGGCTAATCTTAGTCGTTTCTAGTTTAACATCATTAGGTTCAGTGTAGTCGGCGGCTAAATGTATTCTGTCAGTCTTGAGGTTTCCGGTGTCGAGGTTGGACCAGGAGCGAGAGAGAGGGGGTGAGGTGCCGGCCATCACGGAGGGGGGTGGCCAGTTGTCTCCGCTCCGCTTCTCGTAATGATCGTAAGGAGGGTAAGAATGGTAGAATCCGTAGTTCAGCGGACTTGTACCGATCTGGAACAGAACATCTATTAACACGTTATCAAACATGGCTGGTAATAGTGCAGAAAAGCCTAACTGTGTCAATAAATAATGTTATGATTGTTTTTAATAAGTTAAATCCTGAGAGAGAGAGAGACCTCATTTGTAAACAGGCGGCGACATCTTAGTATATTAAAAACACACCAGTTATAGACCATATATAATACAAATGTGTGTGTATAAAAATAGACAAATAATTATTATTTTAGTCAAAACCTTCCAGCTGCTTTGTGTGTGTTTTATGGTGTAATCATATTTGGAGAATGATAAAAAGAACCGCACTATTTAATGCATAACGTCTGTTCACCTCAAATCTTATTACGTATTTATACTTAACATTTCAAATTTCAAAATTATTACACATAAAAGATCTTGTGATAATTTTTTGCTCATGACTGTGTAACTTGGTTCTTTGCAAGCTATTTTCAGACATTCCAAAAATATTAGTGCTATTGTAGCTGCGTGGCCACGCAGCTTAAAATTATAACTTTGCGTATATACAATACTAAATAGACATTGACACCGCATCTTTACAAACGAGGCCTTAAGAGGTAAAATGAATTATCGAACAGGTATCATACCTTTCCCCTGTCATGAAACCCATCATTATAGTCTACCTAAAAAGGAATTGCATTATCATGTAACGTTAGTAAGTATTAGTCTATATTTTCATTCGTTATTACTCGTTAGTTGGTTAGGTTATGTTATTTTTCTTTAGTAATTTTAATTAGTTTATGGCAAAATACAAAACATGTAATTTTAAACAAATCTTCAATACGTTAAGTCAATATCATTATTTATCGGAACTGAAAATTATAAAAGGATGAATAAAAGAAATTTGAATAACATTTACCTTTTTCAAGCCTTGGATAGAGGCTAATATTAGAGCCATCTTGGCCAATAAAAGAGCTTTCCCGCCAAGAACGGCCAGGAACTGGAAGCCCATGGGCACCATCACCATGCCGATGGAGACGATCCCGAACATCATCATCACCATCATCTGATGGCGGCGCCGGCCGCGGAACTCGACTGAAAAAATAATTATCATATTCAGAGACAAGGGTTCTCGAAGAATTTCATCAATCTTCTCATTTTAAAACAACATAATTTAAAGCAGAGGTAAATAACAGGAGAGACAGTTCTTAATAATTTTATATATTATCCCCCTTATTCGTAAATTCTTTGTCCCTCTCGGTCTTATAGACATTTTGATACGACCAAAAGGGATAACCAATACTTGGCGGCTTGCTAAGTTAGGAGACGTTTATGAATAAGGGGGTACCTAAGTAGCTTTGCAACGAAAACAATAAAAAGTGCATAATTGTATTGCTAAAAAAGGCATAATCTACTTATGATTCATAAAAAAATCCTCAAATCAGTCCCCATGGTCCCAACTTGTCATTGAGGCCATAACCATGAAATTAGAACAACTTTATTATATCAAAACTTAGTTAATAAAAGACCATCTATATTTAATTATAGCATTGTTCTATAGTCTATAGTCGAACCTATGTAACAATATTATGGAAACCGTCCAAATGATAACTAAGGCTACACTTTGATTCAATACAAATATATGTACTACTTAGGTACTCAAAACAACATAATTTACTACGCCATTTCTAACCGATATACCGATATACCGGTATTTGAGTGAATTACAGGTATAGGTATAGAAGGCACCGCCTACATAACTGTTACGTTCAAATTACTTATTAGAAATAGCAAGACTTGCCCTGCTCTGTTATCTTAAATGGTTGTGTTTAAATGTTATAATACTTGTAAACTCTCCAAATGAGAATCCTGCGAATCGAACGTAAGATCACAGACTAAAAAGTTTTAAGCCTAAACTACGCCTACTTTTGCTGTACCTTAATGTATTTCGAAATTATATTTCCTAAGCACATTGTACAACGTTAAACTACTTAGGTACTTGTAGGTGTATGTTCCATATATCCACAAGAATATCGTTTAAAAATTAGACTTTCTTTGAACATATTGTGAAAACACAAATCAAATTATTTATTAACTAAATATTTTGATTTGTACTTTTAATTTTTCTCCAGTAGTCACACTACTTAATACTATATAAATTATAAATATTAGATGTCATACACCAAAGAAAAACGACCAAGATCACCTATGTCCGAGGTGGGGATCGAACCCACGTACTCAGCTTTCGCGGCTGATGCCTGTACCCCTCGGCCACTCGGTCTTAGCAACCACCGGTCAAATTTCTCGGGTATATGCAATCCCTTACAAGGCTAGGCGCCTTTGACCATTCTCTAAGGGCAAGCACTAACTACATGCCTGCACCTCCTTTGCCCTTAGAGAATGGTCAAAGGCGCCTAGCCTTGTAAGGGATTGCATATACCCGAGAAATTTGACCGGTGGTTGCTAAGACCGAGTGGCCGAGGGGTACAGGCATCAGCCGCGAAAGCTGAGTACGTGGGTTCGATCCCCACCTCGGACATAGGTGATCTTGGTCGTTTTTCTTTGGTGTATGACATCTAATATTTATAATTTAGACTTTCTTTCTTAAGTATTATGATTTTGTGTAAAACCATAGAAAAAATATCGAGTAAGAATGCCCAGGTATGTGCATATTGTGCGTGCTACCATGCGACAGTAGAACACAAAAAAAAATTAAAGAAATATGGCTGACTTTTAATAACATTTGTTGTCTTTGCTACATATTGTGAAACACGTTCGTGTAGTTGTATTTTTGCGTTCATACTAATAAACATCAATAATTTTAACTAAAAATGTATGAGAACTCAAGGTTTAAGGTTTTCAGTTGGTGTTATGACCAAAATTGTGTTCTGAAAGTGCTTGATTACAAAATAATGCAAGTTTTTAGGCTTGTTTACATTTTTTTTCGTTTTTTACTGGCGCATGTACACTACTTCTACTTACCCGTCAGTTAAAATTAATATGGTGTTTTGCCAATAAAAAGGAATCATTCTTAGATCTTTGTTATAGTTAGTTTACCTTCAATATAAAACTAATAAGTGCTATGCCAATTAAATACGCCCACTTTGTCCTGGCAATCACTTCACTAATTGACAATTAGCGAAATTATTATGTGATATTTCTATCAAATAGCTGTGTTTATTATTTATACAATATTTGGCTGCTTTGATATCAGTTTCATTTTATATATGTACGGTTCGTGAATACAAGGATGATACCTAATTACTTTGATTTGAATCGACAAAACTTTGTCGATTACCATAAAGACGAGATTTCCTTGTATCTTCATATGAATAAACTGACAAAGCGGCTTTATGGCAAACGAAAAAGTGGGACGTTTTAATAAACTCATTCACATATTATCATTGTGGTTCCTATACACGGTGATCGCCAGCATTGCGAAAGATTTTAACTATGCATTCTAGACATCAAAATAAACAAAAAATATTATGTATTGGGACCTAATGTCAAATTCCACAAAAAAAACGGTTTTTTTTTAGACTTTTTGAATACATTTTAACATTTCCAATATTTTTTATCAAAATAATTTGTTAAAATATTTTTTTTTAATGTTTTGTTTTTGAACAGGTTTTTTCATGAAGTTTATTCTTATTATTTGAATGTCAGGCAAAAGGTGTGGTAATATTAGAACACATTGTGGTATCATTGTAATCAAAAAAAAGTTTTATGACGAGTTACGTCGAAAAACTTTTTTCGAAAAAAGGTTAATTATCTCTGGAACCAAGCCGCATCCAGGAAATTTTATGTAACAGTAAATACTCTAAATATGCTCAGGAATTCAGCATTAAAATCTTTCGGAATGCTCACGAGCACCGTGTATAATGAATGCGTATTTATATCTCTCGATTAATTCAGGTTATGAGTAACAATACGCTAATCCCCATTATTAAAAAGTATTGCTAAATAAAGACTGTAAGGTGTGTTCAGGAAGTTCCGAATGCAAAAAAATGCCAAATAATACCAAAAGGTGACATTTAAGACGATGTAATTACGAGTGATTTTTCTGTGTGTTTCGGAATTACCCTAAGGCATCTTAAAAAAATAGACTCTCACGTTAGTTTTTACATTTACTCCAGCTAAGGCGGCGGCCTTATAAATAACGCATGTTCGTTTTTTATTGTTTCCATACCTTTTTCTGAAGTTTTTGTATCCTCAAAGTCGAATTTGATAACATGAGTTCGAAGCACCTTCGCCATTCGCTGCATCGCGAGCGTGCGCCACTCCCCGGCCTCCAATTCCTTTTCGGACCACGAACTGATAATAATGAAACAACGATAATAAATATGAAAAATACTCAAAAAATCAGTCACTTATTCGCTATACTATTAACATAACGATGTAGATTTTTTCTGAGCACAACTATTACCAAACAACGTTAAATTCCTTTGAGCACACGGTTGTTTTGGGAGTTGATTTTTCAACTTTTATGCAGACGTGTAGCCGTACCATGAGTTGAAAAGTAAAGGATACGTTAGGTTTTACTCGATATGTAATGCATGCAAGAAAAAAACTGAACTGGAGTGGCTGAGTGATTTGGCCATCAGCCGTGAAAGCTGAAGACGTGGGTTCAAAATGTTCAAATCCCACCTCCGGCGTTGGTAAACCTCGGTTTTTTTATTTGGTATATGACATGTATTCTTATATTGAAATTCTATGCTTAAGTTGAAAAGCGCACTATTTGAGCGTACGCATTATTGTATTGTCGTACTGGAGATACCAGCAAGCATAAGACGGGAACGACATTGTGTGCGCCGACCGTGAATGAGCGGTCAAAGCGACGAATCCGCGCTGCGCATGCCAGATCACACATTCCTTCCACTTCATAGCAAAAATCTCGAGGGAAATCGGAGGTTCTAAAAATTGTGTCAATAGATTTCTATTCTAGTATTCCTGAAGCATCTTACATATCAAAACTGACTGAGGTATAAGAATTGCTTGGTACCTACACCATATATGTCTGAATGATGTACTGTAGGGTTCGGCTACTTTGATAGCTACAAAGTATAAATATTAGATGTCATATACCAAAGAAAAACGACCAAGATCACCTATGTAGCTACAAAGTATTTGTCGCTACTGTGCAATTTATTGTGCATATCGAAATTTGGAACAGATTCTCAAGATTTTTTGTAAGCATAGGAAGGAGTCAAAATGAAGATAGTCCTTTGAGGTCGATATTAATACTATGATGCATAGATTAGGTACATTACTATACTATTTTTATTCATTACTTTTCAATTTCTTCGCGAATTTGGAATGGAAATGTTATTCCGAAATTGACAATAATGTTGTTCGATGGGCGGCATCAATATCAGCAGCAATAATTGTGATGGAAAGGTTAAAAATAATCAATGTAAATGTCGTATTCCATATAAAAATTATTTCACAACCAAGGAGAGTAGCATCTTCATGAATATTTTACTCATCGAAATCAGCCTTTCGCTAAACAACGTCGAACATGTAAAGTTCGCGATGTTGGCGTGTTAAAGTTATTATCCGCATTAATTATTTATTAGCTCGCTGATATGGATAACATGTTAAGTTGGATTTAGGGCATGTTCTCGATAATAGGCTTGTAATCCTTTTATTTAGCCATAGTTTTTATTTAGCATTTTTTTAGTCAGCCTCCGTAGCCTAGTTGGTAGTGACCCTGCTTACGAAGCTGGAGGTTCCGGGTTCGAATCCCGGCGAGGGCATTCTTTGTGTATTTATTTATCACAAATGTTTGTTCCTTGGTCATGGCTGTTTATGTATTTAAGTATCTATATGTATCTATCTATTATATATATCGTCGCCTGGTACCCACATCACAAGCCTTAATTGAGCTTACCGTGGGACTAGGTCGATTTTTGTAAGATGTCCCAAGATATTTATTTATTTATTTATAATATATTTATCTGTGGTTTAGGTACACAAGTACGACAAAATGAATATAGCCGCGACAGGTTGTAGGCTCATTTACTTTTTCCATATGCAAAGCAACACTGCTGCCCAAAGAATTGTAATAGCACAGAGTCGCAGTGACGCATCACATCCATGCCGTTTGTACCTCATGTTCCGCACACCACTGCCCAAAATACGCCAACCGCAACAGGTACGCTGAAACGTGTGCTCCATACGAAAATTGCGGATTACGGCACGTTGCCGCGTTTCGGTACCGTAGCCGTTTTTTAAGCAGTAGCACCTGTAGGTATTATACCGGGCCATCACATACCCTTTATATCAAATTTTATACTCATGATTGTTCTTAATTTCATTAAATTTATTAACGAACTTACCGAAACATATTTTGGGAAAACATGAAAATTTAAGGCTTCATGAATCCGTTTCACCCACAGAATATTGTAAGTGGCTACCATTTATACCGTGGTTTATGTAGAAGCACTTAGAAAGTAATAAAAAATTAAGATATGCTCTTGAAAAAGCTATTCATTAGTCTTTTGTATAAAATAACTCGATTAATAAAATAATACTTTTTTCCAATGTAAAATAGAATACCTAATTTTGATTTTATTGAATCAAGGAAAAATATTAATTTGAGTACCTACCTATATAGAAAAAATATGTCTAGGCAACTTTTCAATTGAATTTCATGGAACATTAATTCATTTACAAGAATATAAAATCAGGTTAAACAGAACAAGCTACATATTTTAATAAGTTGTGCGTTGCGATTTTTGTATCAACCAAATGTTGGTAATTTAAAGTAGCGTAAGTACCAAATCTTTACAATTCATTATGGACATTGAATAAAACGAGCATTTAACTCATCCGAGACAATATAAAAGTGGCCTCCAATCATGAATACTTGTAAAGCGAATCACGATTGTATCAAATTCACTCAATTGACGAACGCTCGCTTGCTAAGTAATACAAATACACGGTATGATTATTTCGCAATTTGAAACTGGAGCATGCTTGCGTAATGTTATATTGTATGTCTTTTTTGATGCACATAATATTGCATGACGTTGACAAATCGTATTGCGGTCGCTCACCTCTG
The DNA here is from genome assembly GCA_025490895.1 of Thaumatotibia leucotreta. Lineage (NCBI taxonomy): Eukaryota > Metazoa > Arthropoda > Insecta > Lepidoptera > Tortricidae > Thaumatotibia > Thaumatotibia leucotreta. The sequence goes on from JALPQI010003274.1 coordinate 49,551, forward strand.
TAGCGCCTGCAGTAAACAAATTAATGTGTGCGCCAAAAATAAATATAATTTAAGAGGCTTATTGAACCGACATAATGATTGGCATGCCGAAGCATTCATCTTCTTCGGAGGAAAAAATGTAAACAAAAATATGTTTACTATTTTCTAATAGCATCACAACTTATTTTCCGGTCGAAAATACAGTTGACGTTCTTGTAAATAAAAAATACGTTTTATTGTTAAGTTAACAATGCCATCGAAATCAGAGAGGACACAGAATCCAATTCCAGTCATTAATGTATCAATGCTTAGGCAAGACATGCAGGAATCAATTACATTCAAGTTCCAAACCCATAAATGGAACCTATTATACAAATCCGCTCAGCTGGAGTTGGATGAAGGACCATGGCTGTTTGCAATCAAGGGTCACTCTGAGAATTGCAGCCAGAACTCTACTTATGACCACTTGTTACGATATTCAGGGTCAAAGTAAACTGGATACTAGCTTACTAATGCTTTCGAAAATAGTTATTACCCAGTACGGCGAGCACTAAGTCAATTAGCATCGCTATTTTATTTGATGTTTAATCTTGTATGTGTGTAACATTTGCTCGCTCTAGACTAGTGTTGTTTTAAATATATTTATTTTCAAAACTACAATTTATGTACATAGATTAAATCTAACTAATCTACTTAACCTAACCTATATCTAAGATTGGCCCTTGTGGCATTGTACCGAGGATGCTGGCGGCATTTCCTCGCTGTATCGCTCTTTCTCTCTTTAAAAACTGAATTTTGCACTTTTAATTAATACCACAATACGTTTATTATTTCTGCAAATCAAACATTTCAATAGGATCTATTTTTAGAAAAGGACGACCATTCTAAATACAAATTTCGTTTAAATTTACCTTCAAAATGACAGACGACCGCGCTTCGTTAGTCCATGTTATTGATAAATTATTATTTAAATCTTCATGGACGGTGGTTGGGGTAGGATTAATTCATTTGCATTTGAATACTAAACTGAAAGCTACAATAAATTTCAACTATTGTTGATATCTATTTAAAACTGTTAATACCAATAACTAGGTATTTATTTTATATTAAAATGTAGCAAATCTTTGACATGATTGCCATCCAATTGAACATAATATTTTTTTACTTTTCACGGAGTTTATGCGTTACTGTATCTTACTTGCTATGCATTGCAGCGATTATTTGACCATAGTTATGCAGAAAGCGACCAACTTAATTTATTGTCACTGCAGAAAGTGACTAAACTCAATACGTAGACAAAAAATAATAGTTGGTCGCTTTCTGAAAAACTTTTAGCCGTGAACTATCGTAATTTTCGTATCGTAGTTAGCAAGTATTTAAATACCGTAAAACCATACAACTATAATCCACTACTACAACTATGGTCCACAAGTTCAACTAGTAATTAAGCATCAATGGAAATCTTTTGTTTTGGTTTTATCTAAGTTTTTTAATCATTAATGAGGAGACTTTGTGTAACAACTGAGTCAATAATATAATAATTACACTAAATCGAAGATATTTTAATTCGTTTTGGACCATAGTTGGGATCTTTTGGCTATAGTTGGGTAGTTTTACGGTACCGCAAAACCTAAATATAGTCCAAACGTTCCCAACAATGGTCCAAAACTCAATCGAATATCTTCCATTAGGTGTGATTGTTATATTAATCGTGCTATTCATAGGCAAAAACTCCTCAATAATACTAAAAAAAAACTTGGATAAAGCTAAAAAGAATATTGGTATTGATGCTATTAGGAACTGAAATTGTGGACCATAGTTGCAGTATTGGACTATAGTTGGGTGGTTTTACGGTATCGTTTTTTTTCACTCACCTGGTATAATTATCTGGCATCACATTTCCAGTCCGGTCCACCATCTCAAACCGCACAAGGTTGACCCCGTCGGCAATCGGCACTATGTCGGTGCTGAGAGACCGGTCCAAAGCCCTCAAGGTCTTTCGCTTCATACATCGCACGAACTTTGGAAAGTATTCTTTATGGTCGATCACATCTTTAACATCGACTAGCTGGGAGCAAAATAAAAAAAAATGTGTGTATATTTTTACTGTAATATAATTAGGATGAAGCAAGAGGGATGGACAATCATGGACCAAATTACATATGTGCATCTTATGATTAACTTGTTTCGGGTAATTTTTCAACCGTAAGTATACTACCTGTGAAGACGAAAGTCTTTAATCAGTGTGTGTTGCCAGTGATGACATACGGTACTGAAACAGGGGCCGCTTACAATGGGCCTCGTAAGAAGGCTCAAAGTCACCCAAAGGTCAATGGAGAGGGCTATGCTAGGAGTCTCTCTGCGTGATCGGATTAAAAATGAGACCATATCCGCAGCAGAAGTAACCGAAATAGCTTCTTCCGAATGGCTAAACTGAAGTGGCAGTGGGCGGAGCATATTGCGCGTAGAACCGATGGCCGTTGGGGGCGGGAAGGTTCTTGAGTGGCGGCCACGTAGCGGAAGGCGTAGCGTGGGTAGGCCCCCCCCCCCCACAAGGTGGACTGATGACCTGGTGAAGGTCGCAGGAGTCCGCTGGATGCGGGTGGCGCAGGACCGGTCATTGTGGCAATATTTGGGGGGAGGCCTATATTCAGCAGTGGACGTCTTTTCGGCTGATAATTATGATGATGATGATGATGATGAGGTATACTACCTTGGATTATGATTGAAATGCTCATCACTGGTGCCCTCATCACTGGTGCCCCGCCATCATAGGTTCATTTCATTGACATTAAGCGATCCCTTTGATAACATAATCTTCTAAAATGTATTCGTGGTGGGCGAGCAGCTTCAATCGACGTATACTCAACCAATTGCAATCCTAGGCTACTCAGGAATCATGTCAAAATAACTTTATCAATCAGACTGTAAGACATTTTAAACTATTTTTCATTTTGACATGATTCTAGAATCTAGAGTGGCCTAGGGTTTGAAGTTGTTGAGCGTACATACATCGGGTAGTACAGTACATACGGGTAGTTTATTATTTATAAATCATAATTCAGTACTTTATTGTTAGCATTTATAATAAAATTTGTTTAAGTTACGCAGGTGGTTTGATGCATATCAGAGCTTTATATCTCGGAGCAACTACAGATTACACAAAATAATCTATCACATATAAAGTTATATATGTATTGGCCCTAAGACTGACATACAACACAGTGAGTACTCATATGATACTTGTGAAGTCCATGTAATCTATTCAACCCTTTGTTTAACATTCAGTACGTATTCAGGTATTCATAGCAAAACCATACGAAATTACGTTTACTCCTGCTGCTCCCTTCGAAGTAAAGACTAGACTATTACATTTTCAGGATTTGCTTTACTGACACCAGTCGCTGTATCAAACTAAAACCTAGTACAAGAAAACTAATCCTTATATTATAAGAGGAGACAACAAACATACTGTCATTGTAATTTTCACCATACCGTGTTTGGAAATTGTGTGTTTTAAAAATATTTTTTTTGTTACAACAAATATCGCTATATTTTAAAAACAAGTAATTTGTTAAAGTCGAAACTTCGCACAGCTTATCAGAGTATTGGAGGCTATATTTTGGCAAAATTTCAGCCAAACCAACCGAACCCCTTCGGCCGCGTACGTAACCGTACTTTCGTAACTGGTAACGAAGGAAGAAAAAAATATCTTCGTACGATACCGGTTTCGAACAAAGATCATTTTTTCTTCATACGTAACCAGTCACCATAGTTCTACAAATTGTTCGTAACCAGTTACGCAGTAAGAATTCTTTTCTTTTTACGACACTGTTGACAGGCTTACCCTTCTGCTAAAATGGATCAGTCACCGACACAGACCTATAGATAAACCAGATTGCACCGCACATGATATTGAATTCCCAGAAAGTTAAATATTTTTAGTATCACAAAATTGCGTAACTGGTAACTGGTTACGAACAATTTGAAGAACTATGGTGACTGGTTACGTATGAAGAAAAAATGATCTTTGTTCGAAACCGGTATCGTACGAAGATATTTTTTTCTTCCTTCGTTACCAGTTACGAAAGTACGGTTACGTACGCGGCCGAAGGGAACCGAACGGCTTTTTCCGAACATTCTGTGTGGAGTTCTTTCTAAACATTTTTGGTCCATTTGTTACCAACATATTATTATTATGTTATAATCAATAAGACTACTAATAATTTATTTTTTTGAAAACACGACTCATGATTTTACATTCGATCATATTTTTATAACGTTGAAAACTAGATATGGGGAGATCGAAAATTAACAAAATCGTAGGTACATAAACGAATTTTCAAAATATATCCTTTGCTAGGTCTTGATTTGGGAAAACCAAATAAACTTGAACCTAATTGCCTGCGGTATTAGCGCGTCTGTCCCTGTAAACCGATTATTGAGGTACGCAACGGAGATTAACGTATTACTCAAAGCCAAGAGAGGGGTGAAATGGACAAAGTATTCACTTTGAACTACGAGTATTAAACGGCAGAATGAATAGAACACACGTTTATTATTAGAACTAATATGGTTTCTAGTATTACGAGTTCAAATCTAATTCATAATTGAATTAAATAAGCCGTTTGTAGAATATGTTATACATTTCGAATGATTTTATTATTTATGTGAAAAAAAATTACTTAATGCTTTTTTATCAGCAGTATGAAGGAAAAAACACAGTTCCTGTGTTTATACAGTATTCAATGAAAAACTGGCCAAAAGCATGTCGGGCCATTCTCAGTGTAGGGTTCCGTAGTTGTTCAAAAACGTTGGCCGATTATGTTCGAAATAGTTTTATTTTAAAGTAATATAAGCCTATTTTTTTATACACATTTTTGTTTTTGTTATGGAGCGGTTATCTCTAAAACCATTGACTTTAGAATATAACTTTCTCTTGAGATCCTTATTATTTTTTAAGAGACATGGGTAATCAATCAATGATACCTCACACTATAGGTTTACAATAAAATAAAAATCATTCAAACTTTACGAGTAGGGGAGGTACCCAAAAAAAAATGTTTCTATATTTTATTCTTCCACTTTGTCGGCGTGATTAATATGTATACCTGTACCAAATTGCAGATTAGACTGGAAGCCAATAAAGCGAAGCTCGGTAAAAAACTGAAAAGTTACCTTGTCAATAATATTACTTAAATAACTTAATAAAGCTATACCAAAGAGGGAATGCTACCAGCATCTTTGGCACAATGCCTAGGGGGCCATATTTAGTTTTTTAATTTATTACTTAAGCCTTTTCTTTTAAGTGTTCTTTGTAGGGATAGTTAAGTTTTTAGTTAATAATTAAATTTTTATTTTGTTATATAGTTATAGTTTGTTATTACAAACCTAAAAAAAAAGTTTGTTATTTATTTAGAGCCATATAAGATATCATATAAATGCAATAAGTTAAAAATATTACAAATTTAATATAAGAGAATAGACACTGCATATTTGCACAATCCCAGAGTAAAACCGTAAAACTATTCTGTGGGATTTTGTATTTATGGCACTCTATAGGTATGCAAGTGCTTTAAGATTTGTTTCGCCCTGACAGGGTCCATGTTGCACTATAAATATATATGTTATCATCTGGTAATACCATGGTTGACAATAAATAAATTATGAAATTAATAACGTCCCACTTTGTCGTTTGCCAAAAGGGCGCTTAAAGATTGAACTAATGTAAAGCCAATTTCGTCTTTTTCGTAACCGACAAAGTTCGACGTTGTTACTCGCAACGCTAACATATTTTTATGATAATAAAGAACCAAAAAACGAATTATTTGACTTACTTTTTTCGAGCAGTCTCTCCACAAGATCCTGACGACATCGGCGCCTTCAAGCCAGATATCCGCGATGAAATGGCTCATGTGCGCGTCAGGATCTTCAGCCCGTATGTGCATTCACTCCTGACATCAACGCTACAGCTAAACATAAACTTATTACGCGCGTTCATGTTTGTTTTTTTTATATTAAATATCTATTTACATATTTACCTACGCCACTTGTGTAACATTAGATGTGTTGGTTATTCCCTGCAAAAGAAAAGTTACAAGCATTATTAATTTATTACAATTCGCTATAGTCATGCTATAGCAATGAAACTATGAAAACGGATTATATCGCGGATACTGATGAATTGAATTACATGCCGACGTGTTAATTAACGGTAAGCTTGTATTTATTATTTATTTTAAGAGGAGATGGTAACTTTAACTTTAAAAATATATACATTAATATAAAACACACGATATTTTAAGTTTGATATTGTAAAAAATATCTATGTTAAATTTTATTATTTTAGATTTTAGGTAAAATACGTAAAGATACAAAAATAATATCACGACGTTTTTAAGCAGCAATGTACGCAGTTACCTTTACTTAAACCTTATTTCCGACAAGTATTTAAAATAGTTTTTTAACAACCCCTTCTTATATTTCACAAATCAAAACAGGTAGTTAAACGAAAACATACACAAATGCAGAAAATGAAACAAAGTTTGATCAAAAAACCGTCTGAACTTTGATATATGAATTTTGTTATGGTGCTTCGAATGTTCGATAATAAAGAATGCCCACATTTTAATGCTCACTCTCTACAATTATTATGCAGTTCAATTGAAACAAAGATAAACAGACGGTATGTTTCCATTTTCACGCCATCGCCTCAAACTAATTTCCATTTGACTCGAACAGAACTTACCAAAACCAACAGAAGCCTGAACTAATGTTGTGTTTTAACAGACCACAAAGAACCGATAAAATAAATAACTGGGTAGCTCGACTGTGTAGTGTCAAGGCCACACTTGGAATGGAAAATGTCGCATGGCCCCTATAAGTTATATGAGTGATGGAAAGCGATTTTCTACGTAACCAACAACCAAATCATGTTAATGGATGACTTGAACTCGTGTTAGTTCGCGCATGCCCATGACGAGCGTCCGATATGTAATTGTAGTATTTTTTCAAATATTGGTACCTGTTCTTTACAAACGACTGATTTCGCTATTGGAACTAGGTCAACATATTTTAATATGTTAGTTTTTACTAGATCAAAATGGCAATATGCCAATTTATATAACACACGTTTTAAACGTTTATTTTACTTTAGTAGACGAGGTCTGTTTGTTTATTTTATATTGGTTTTTCTTTCGTAATAATGTAAAGATGTAGCGAGTATATTGCAGTGGGTGAAGAATTAATATATTGTACGAGCAATTACCTGTATTTCCAAAGTTCAAGTTTAGAAAAGCGAGGTAGTGTTGCCCTGTTAGGTTACTAATCCCCAATAGATAAACAATTAAAAAGCCAGGACTACAGTCAAGAGTTTTACTTTGCGCAAACTTAAATTATGAGTTTGTCTAGAATTGGGAACTAAAATAGGTTAAAATAAAACGATGTACATATCTATGTTTCAAGCTTTGAAATGTACCTATTACCTTTGTGTGTGTTCATTCCATCATATTATGGGAAATGTACGAAAAAATATAAATATTTGAGAATCTTGTCAAAAGAAGACTTCCATCAATATGTAAATCTTAAATTGAATATGTAAGGCAATTCGTAACTCTTGCTTGGCTTAAGGATTTTATATGATTTTGTTTCGTAAGTCACCTTAGAAGTAAAATGTTAAAAGTTATTCGAAATATCAAAAATACAAAATGTAGTTTAATAATAACGAGGAAATATCAGCCATATTGTTGTAAGAGGACACTAATTTAGAATTTGTACCCAGATGGGTATACGTAATCACTAATCAGCAAACCCCGGATGACGGGAGCAAAAATGCGTTTGTCACTAGTGCTTAGTTAAATATCGACTATTCTATCGACATCCATATGAACGATTTTTTAATTTGAAATTTATAGATTATGCTAATTATGTTTCCCTAGTAGTTCCACTTCTTTTCCAGATATCAAAAAATATATAAGATATTTAATATGAATTCACCATTTTTTTTAGTCAACACATTCTGATATTTTTTGTGAATAATTTCGCCTTGAGGATGTAAAAGTAATCTTAACAAGTGCACTTTGAAATTCTGAACGACATTCAAGCTGCTCTTTAGGCTTTAATTTCGGTTTTGTAACTGTCCTATGGTACTAGGTATTATTGACATATTATTGTTTATCAATTTTAGATCGCAATGCCTCTGATTACGTACGGTTGCATAAATTACTGTTGATCAATACATTTCTAATTCATAAAATGTTGGTATGGATGTCGATAGAATAGTCGATATTTAACTAAGCACTAGTGACAAACGCATTTTTGCTCCCGTCATCCGGGGTTTGCTAATCAGTCAAGGCAATGCATAATTATAGTCAGTAAGTAGATGTATTGGCATAAAGAAACTCAGAGGTCGTAGCAAGTCTTGTGTTTGACAGTAATACGTAGCCTTCTAATCTGGTGGCTCTGTATTGATAAAAAACTGACCAAGAGCATGTCGGGCCATGCTCAGTGTAGATCCGTAGTTATTAAAAAACCGCTGGGCCGATTATGTTCGAAATAGTTTTATTTAAAGTGTTCTATAAGCTCACTCATCATCCATGATTTTTTTTATGTTTTTTGGAGGGGAGGGGCCATTTTTTTCTTCTGGAGCGGCTATCTCAAAATAATATATTGACTTTTTAAGAGACCTATTCAATGATATCCCACACTATAGGATTACATCAAATAAAAAAAACATCCCCATTTCTTCCGATTTTTTTTTTTCTACTTTTTATTGTATTACATTGTACATGATTAATATGTATAGGTACCTGTACCAAATAGGACATATCTATTATTAACGGCCATTGAGTTATGCTGCGGACAGACGGACATGGCGAAACTATAAGAGTTCTGTTTTTGCCATTTTCGCTACGGAATCCTAAAAAAAGAGACAGAAACACAAGATTTACTAGACATCGAGATCCTAAAACAATACTACTTGGTATTTTTCTGTTGGAATATACTTACAAATATATCTATCCTGCGAGACACATTGGCATTGTCCCATCTTCAACGAACTGCATTTAAAGCGCACGCTACAGCAAAAAATGCAGATTTTTTTTTAAGTAATAAATAATACTATTTTATAATTTTGATTTTGTACTGTTTGGTGTAGAACCTCTTGACGTAACTAGAGACCCAGAAGCTGGCGACTTTCTCAAATCCAGCCTTAGATACATATGGAAGGTTTGTTTGTTTAATTTATGAATATAAAATAAACTGTACAATGAAAACAATCCACAGAAATATAATTTTATAGATTTGTAAATAAAAATTTAAAAAATGTTATACCAGATTTTATTCAAGTCTAATATTGCCGTGATCCGTCAAAACGAAATTGTCCATTTCCCGCCAACCAGTTTCAGTATTCACTGACCAACCAGCAGAAACTCTCCTTTGTAATGCAAATCACCTGCGCACCTAGAATATATTAAACCTTTGACTTTTGTATTTAAAAATATCTTGGGTCATAATATCATGACGTTGTGAATTTCAAGGGTATTGATAGATCCGACATTTGACTTTTATTGCTTTAAATAGAGGAGAGTGGGTAGATTTGTACAGTGGTCATATTTTTGCTATCCGACATGCGAATATGTTCGTATTTCGATATATAACGGTCACTAATATGCATAACCCACCACCGACAGGAGATGAAAATACGGCAGCTACTCGTAGTTATTAAAAAAAAATTGAAAATGTGTTTTTGACACTTCAACCTTTTCAAATTAATTGTGAGAGTCATTTTTAAATGCATTTATTTCAGAAAGTTTTTCTCAGATAATTAAATAAGCTAATCTCTGAACTACGTTTAAAATAGTTCATTTTGTGATTAGGAAATCAATGCTGTTCGATGGCTATTTTATCTGACTTTAATAATACCTAAACAAAAATATTGGGGTTCATTCCGGGATCCCCGTTATTTTTTGAAGAAAAGCCAGAAAAAAGCCATAATATTATTGATTAGTATTGATTTAATTTTTTAATTGCTAGTAGTTTATAAGGTATACATTCAAAAGTGTACGAATCCTGCCCACTCTTCCCATAAGTGTAAGTAAATTATTTTTCTACCGATTCAGATTTACTGATATTAAGATATTTATGTTTTTGTAAAAATAAGGTACGACCAAATGTTATAAAAAGCATGAGATATTTATTCAATAAAACATAACATATAAAACAAAAACAGATCATAAGGCTAAATGGCTACGTTAGTTTATTACCTGACAATAAATAATAAACATTGGCTTTGTTTTGCGCACTGTCAACCCTAGTGTCACTCTCAGAAACGATCGTGTCAACCCGTCACTAGAAATAATAATCAATTAACTAATGGATCTGACGCAGTTGCACTACCCGCCCATCAATATAGGTGCAGGCATACATGACAGTATGTGTTGTCCTATAAAGTGCGATATAAGAGAACAAGGTATGTTACTCCTGTAGTTGCTATGCAAGTACGAGATATCACAGTACACATTCAAACCGGTGTCTATGGCAAAATCACATTACGTTATACACTGCGATAGTATACATTCTAACCGGTGTCTATGGCAAAATCACATTACGTTATACACTGCGACCATATTTATATAACATGGACGTCTAACGCCAGCTCAAAAATGCCCCCAAAACCAATTTTTCAGTTGTGCCAAGATGGGCAGGACATAGCACTTTTCTTAATACCGCGCTTATTTCGGCGCATCTTTGATAAACGTTTAAAGAATATGGCCAACCAAAACTTTGATGGACCAATCACAACAATTTTTAAATGGCGGTTTAAGTTTTTATAGGTTGATATTGAAATTCATTACCGTGATGCATTGAAGAGGGGGTGACACTTATCAACAAAAATTCGGGACCCTTTTTGAAAGGCAATTCAGTATGGCGTGAGGCTTCCATGTTTTATTTGTTCGGAAGTTATACAGCGATATGTAATTCTGAATATTCTGTATATCGTTCATCGTTTTGACAAGAATAATAAAACGCGTCTCATAATTTCATTTCAAGAATAACTGTCGCGGTAACTGAAGACATTATTAATAACAATAATAGTTACCTATAGTTATCTTACCTAATTACAAATTTTCCATTAGGTTAATTAACTCTCATGCAGCTAACATTTGAATCTCTCCTTTTGAGCCCATTTCCTTTTTATGTGCAGTTATAAGAAATTGAACGGATAACGGACAAAAAAAATTGCTAGCGTCTCCCCGTCTCCAGGCGCAAAGGTGCCCATTACGTTCGCGGCGTTGCCGCGTTGAACCGCAATGGACAGCTTCTACATGAAAGACAACCCACTCGAGAATCGAGATCATGCTCTCTCAAACGCCTTATCCAAATTATATAGTTGGAAATGCTTTTAATTTGAAATTGCTTAAAGATTGTTCACGTTAGGATTGTTCACCGGGCCCTATTACTCTATTTTATTCGAGACTTCGTTTTCAATGGAATATGTGACTAGATAGGATGTGTGAAGAATAGCCAACGCATCAGATAGCGTGGACTAAGCCTGATACGATCTAGTGTGAGTTCACCCTACGTCTTTAAATTAAGTGTCAATAACATTATTCTGATTGTATTATTAAAACAATGCATTCGTTAAGTAGGTAACTTTTTTATACTGACCAAGCACTTTCGACGCTTTTGCAAATTTCACTAATCAGCAATAAAGTTATATTGCCTCAGTCACATTTTAAGTGTCTCAGAATGATGACTTCGTCGGCTTTCTTGTGCATTTAGGTTTAAAGGTGATATAAAATGAAATTTCTAATCGGTTTGTGAAGTGCGCGAAGTATTTATTGTTTGTTAGTCAAGGAATAACCAAAACACGGTAAGTGTATTCTAATACTGATTTAGTTAGTTGTACAACTACGTAGGTACAATTTTATTAGCAATTTACAAGTTGCAGAAGATTCTTAAATTGCAGGAAAATAATCGCATGTGCCCATTGAGAATGCTTCCATGAGAACATTTTTAAAAGTTCTTATCTTAACATTAAAAATAATTATTTTCTTTAGCAAATAAGTGAACAAGGTAGTAAATATAACGCATAAGGCATGTATCTAGTAGGTACGGTCTTGGCTTGATTAAATTATTTGTTAAATTTTGATTCCCGAGAACATTCTCTATGGAAATTTCGCAATTTATGAAACTTCTCCTCGATACCATGCTAAGTGCAATACGTTTAGTTTTTTAAAACTCCAAATGCAAAATTCACTGATGAAATCGAATAATTATTCTTTTGAAATTGAACAATATTTTATAGCGTTATTTAATATCACGGATAAATATTTAGATACCAATTGAAATTATCTACAAAATGTCAAACGATAATTTTAATACAAATGCCTGTACTTACTGAAGTTAGTTTTTTATTATTACTATAATTATTAATTTTTTATCATTTTCTATATTTAATTAAAATATATGTATTCATGCTTATTTATATTTTGTCACACTACTTCAAATAGTGTTATAAAAATAACATCAGTAAATAGAGTATTTGTACATTTTGACATTTTGTGTTAAAATTATCATTTGACATAAGAAATAGTATGAATTTTGATGTTCCAAGTTAGACAGACAAAATAAAAATTCAATAAATAATCAAAAAAACTATTAATGACATGTTTGAGATCATTTTAAACAACCGCGACCAGCACAATTTTAACCACGTATACATATAGGTTTTAGGTCAAAACAAAGGCAAGAAAATTGATATTTGTAGTTTTTTTTTTGTTATGTTATTGTTACACCTGTAATTTAAAATGATTTTACTGAATATTTTTAAGTGTTCTTTTTCACTTCTTAAATTCTGCCAATTAGGATAATAAACTTTAAAATGGAGAAATGTATCTTTAATTGGTACTAACTCCGAAACTGGGTGAAATAAAAAAAAATATAAGACATTTCAGTCTTTAAATATGACCTGAAATACAAAAAAATGCTGTACAAATCACCGTGAGCACCTTTTTAAAACAATTTTAAGTCAAATGTAAAATTTAGGTCCAAACTAAATGAATCGAATAAAAAGTCTGATCTAATAATAATTCAGATACACGAGTGTACAGACCTCCTTTTAAAATTTACTTTAGGTGTATTACCCGTAATGTGTCAACCTACGCGTTCATGATATAAATTTATTACACCCGCAAGTCATAATATTTCATCAATCTAATTCTATTCGGCATTTTCTCTTTCAAGATACATAGGAATACCAAATACGTAATTTTTACGAAACTATAAAATAGTTGGTTTGTATGTTAGTAGCAAAACGTTTTATACACTAACAATACTCGCAGATTCTCCTAAGAATCAAATTCGGAATAAATTGCATTATTATATTAAAAAAAAACTTAACAGCCAGTTAGAAATGCAATAATGTGCCTATATCCCTACTTCAGCATCGTAATTTTTAAAGTTAGGTAATATTAGTATAGTACATTGTGCATCAAGGGAGGTAAGTACGGAATTACTAACGAGAGTGGGCTTTTATGACTCGAGTTAGTATTCCTCTTACCGACCGTGATGCATACAATGTTTTTCATCACACTTGCCGACAAAAAAATAAGTTTTAAGACATAATTATTATTTAATGACGTACTGACATTTCTAGTACTCCCTAGGTAATTTCACTTTTCTATTACTCCCGCTACGCGTGCAAGCAATGGCGCGCTTAGACAGCAAGTGTGATGAAAAATACATTATCAGCGCATTAAAAAATAATTATGCAGAAATTTAAGGTCAACTTTAGCTGTCCTCAGTCCTCCATCATACCACATTAAATGCGTATGTTTTTTAGAGGTTTAAAATGTTTTATTTACAGATGTCAAACGACACTTTAAAAACAGATAGAGCTTTCGAGCAGTTAGGACTGCCTCCTATGGAATTAGCCGAATCAATAGCAATTCGTAAGTTACAAAAACTTTAAAGTGTGCTTTTTTATTTTTATAAATAATCAAAATATGTAAAACGCATTAAGCATAATTTTGTATGTATACAGATAGACATAATTATATACAGTAAACATTATGTTTGCGTGATATGTGATGGATTAGTTAGTTTATATCTTTTATATTTTTGCAGGTCGTGATGCCAATTCAATGCAGAAGTATATTTGCTCTTTCATAGTAAAACTTGTTGGCTTAATGTTGTTAGTTTTATTTGCAATTGGAGCTTATATAATAATAGTCCGAGTTATCCAATATACAGGTAAATAATAAACAGCGATACTATTACAAATAATATTAAAATGTCACGCTATATATTTATTTTTGAAAATTTCATTTTGTAGAAAATACTCGCAACACTGAAATCGTCATCGTATCCAACCAAAAAACCACGAACATCACAGTCGAAAAAAATGACGTAGAGATTTATATCCTCTTAAAAAATAAAACCAACTATTCAAATGCAAGGCGAAAAAGAAGGAGTACTATTAACAGAGACTTTAGGCCAAATTTAAAGGAGTTTGATGACGTTGCCTTTAAGAAAGCTAAAGAAATCATAATACAACAAGACACTATTTGTAATAAGGACAATGAAGATGATATCTGCAAGGATCTTGTTTTAAAATTAAAATCAGTGACAGAAAAAAAGCCACAAAAATCTGATAATAAAGATGATAATTTCCGAGACATTAGCAATATTAAGGAAGCAACAGGTGACACTTCAAAATATGTCACAAAGCGCGAAACACGACCTACAACACTAAAGGACTACAAGAGAAGATCTACGGCTAGTATAGTAGAAAGAAAAATTTTTGGGGAAGGTTCACATAGTCAAGTTCCGCCTGCGGCAACTTTTGTGCCTTATTCTCAACCACAACAGAATTATGTACCACCATTGTTTGAAAATTTAATCAAGAATCATCAACAACCTTTTGGTATGTAAATTGCATGATTTTATTTAGTAATTTTGTGAAAAATTCGATGTTTTTAAGCACCTTATTCATTTGGCAGGAGGCTTCGAGATTCCGTCTGAGCATTCACCAACATATAATGCGCGTCATCCTTTAAAACCAAGGTAATTAATTATAAAAAACTAAGTCCAACAAACTCTATTTGGTAATAATAAAATACAAGTTTGAGTCAAAATATGCCGCGTGTGTTTTGGAATAGGAGCAAATTTAGCTGTACTGGACACGTCAAACTAATTTCGTTTTACATGTGATTTATTGATTTCATCATAAATAGTTTAAAGTTTTTTGAACAAAGTAACGTATCGTCTTTCTCTTCTATTTTATTTAATGCATTGTTCATTACTTCATTAGGTACATATTTATTGTTAGAAAAACAAAACAGTAAAATTAGTTTTCATTTTAATTAATTGAAATCGTTTACAGTTGTTTGACTAGATGTAGACCGTACATATTATCTCAAAGATCTATATTATAATGTATTGCTTTTATTACATCCGGTAAAAACATAAATGATGTAAATTAATGCATTAAGTAGTTACTCGTAACTACAAACATTATGAAGACCTAACGTCTGGAAATAAACTATGTCAAATTTTTAAGACTACACTTTAATACGTAAGCTAGAAATATTCTTTATATTATTTCAGTTTGTTTCCGTCACCATATACAGAAAGCCAAGAGATGAAAGCAGGACGAGATAATTTGCATCCACAGGATTTTGATATATTGACGAATTTCCTTGTTCCACGGTAAGGCATTTTATTATATTACGTAAGCGGGTAAGGTAAACCCAGTTGCCATTGTCACTCAGTTTATATACCTAATAAGGTATTATAACATATAACCTTACCTATCGTGGAGGTAGGCAGTTGATTCAATAACCAATGCTTAATTGATTCTTGATATTTTTAGCCCGGTTGTGGAAAATCCATCTATTTCTTCAACACGAGAAAACAATTGTCCTACGGGCACTATTTCCTGTGCTGATGGTGAATGCGTACCAGAAAAGCAATGGTGTGATGGAAAAGTAAACTGCAATGACGCAAGTGACGAAATTAATTGTAGTTGTAAATCAAGAGTCGATGTTTCTAGATTATGTGATGGATATTTCGATTGTCCGTTCGGAGAAGATGAAATGGGATGCGATGGTAAGTACCTTTAAAATAGTAACATTTTTAAACTGAAATAGTATATTTAATGTGATTTGACACTGCATCAAAGTATTTTAAACATATGGCATACTTACGAATAAATAGCCTGTGATAACATAAAGCTTAAAAAAACTTCTCACTTTCTCATCGATGGGGTAAAAAGGCATTACAAGTAAGATGCTCAAATGAATTCAAATTAAACTCTCCTTGTACAAAAATACTGTATATGAAGATTTAATAACCGAAACGCCGTAGCTCACTGCGTACTGCACCGCGTCACCGCGTCACTGGTAGAACCTGCTAAAATAATTATTTGTTACGATTATGACGTCTAATACGTGTGACGTATAATTGTATTGCATTCACCTAATTTTCAATTTGGTTTCAAGGTTGCAGTGAAGATTCATTTAGCTGCGGAGATAGTAACACAGAAAGCGTGGCTAGTTGCTTTACCAAAGAACAAAGATGCAACAATGTACGAAACTGTCCAAATCGCAAAGATGAACTCGAATGCAATTTGCTAGCACCCAGCCTACATGCGAGACCAGTGAGTATTGTTCCTTAAATAAAACTGAAAAAAATCAAGGACTTTGGTCAACTTTTGCCAGAATTAAGATTTCAGTAACAACTCCACAAACGACGTAAAAAGTGTATTCGATAAGAAAGTTAAAAAGCGAACTCGTGTCGTTGCCGGATCACGAAGGCAAATTTCCTTTTACACTTTCCGAATTTTATTGTAATGCACATGCTCATTTCAATAAAAAGGCACCGAAAGCAAAGCTTCGACGTGAGTGGAATATAACTTATCGTAACTTAAGTACTTGTGATTAAGTATTTTCAAAATTCAGACTTGCGTAAATCAGTCCATTCAAAAAATTGTTTTAGTTGTTTGCAGTATCAAACACAGAAGGATATCTAATGAGGAACTATAAAGGTGATTGGTATGCCGTATGTAATAACCCATACGGCTTAGCCCATGATGCTTGCCTTCGGGAAACTGGCCTAATAATAAGGTAAACAAAAAGTTATTTTCTATCCTGTCCCAATATTTGCCCAAGTCAATTGAAGGAACTTGTTTCCTCACGAGTATAAAATTAAATATTGTTGTTGTTTTAGGCCTCCATTTATACAAATTGTTCAAGTGGATCCATTATCGAGGGTCAACTATTTGAACATAGGTCAGGGTGGTCTGATACATATAACTGGCACATGTATGAACTCCTCGGCAGTATATGTGACTTGTCCAGATTTGCTATGCGGCACAAGAGTGTCAACATCATCTCAATTACTGAGAGAGGTACAGTAACAAGTATTTTTGACAAATATATTTTTGTCATATTTTATACAGATTATCCTGTACATTTAGCACAAAATTTGAAAGTGTTGGATTTATTTTACTTGTTTTTAAATTATACGTATTATGACTATTTTGTTTTTGTTGTTTCTCATAGGTCACTACAAATCCCAATCTTTTGGTAGGCTTACATGGGAACAGGGATGCAACACGTCTGGAGGACATTTTGTAAAATTTGCTGTGTTGTATTATTTGCTATTTTGTTTATTGTTATTATAGATTATAGTACATTGCATCTGGATGTTCATTTAAAATAATTTCTGGATTTTTTTGAGTTAGGAAAAGGCCCCGGCTCTGAATTTGTATGGCAAGAACCGGGAATTACCGGTTCCGGCATTTTACTTGTATAGAAAGCCAGAACCAGGAGCCCACCCTAATTTGAGTCGTAGTGCTTTATGGTTAGAATATAAATCACAACCAGGTATTGTTTTGGACGATAAAATAATAAGCTTCGATCTGTCAACACTTGTATTATACAGTGGACAGCGTTTGTATGTGAAAATTTCCCGTCGTCTTATTTGATTTTAAACAAATCGCCACTGTTTTTGTTTCACAGTATATAATATTGCTACACTAATCAAAATTGTCTGTCTGAAGAAATATTCTATTTTCAGGATTTATCCACAGAAAATAGATTATTCGGCCGAAATAAAAGATTGACGGTGAAGGGTTGCCCCTACCATTCCATTTTCTACGGCAATCGTGTAAAAAGGCACGATAATGACAGTCCCAGCTCATCTTTCAAGAATTCCAATTCCCTGTTCGAAGACGTACAATCAGGGAACATGAGTGGAGGTGTCAGGTTTAAAAGGACTCAGAGTAGGGTCGTGGGGGGAAGGGCTAGTCAACCTACCTCTTGGCCTTGGATGGTGGCGATGTACAGGGACGGAATGTTCCACTGCGGTGGAGTCGTTATAACGCAAAGTTGGGTCATGTCAGCAGCTCATTGTGTACACAAGTAAGTTTTAAGTTTTTTGTACAAGTTCATCAAGCTTATACAACCTTAATACTCTGAGAGAATAGTTAGTGAACTATCAATTTTATATCCAAAAAATAAATTGAATTCATGTACAATTATATATAAGAGGGCTAAGAAATGACAAATTATACCCAACATCCACTTACCCAACTTTTTTAAATACCGAAAGGCCTATTCAAATGGCTGGCTATGGCTTTTATTGACTTGATGACATGACATGACCTTGTGATGAAAAACGTCTACTAATATTAAGGGCAGGTACCTAGATGAAAAAAAATATTTGCGGACCACTTAATTTTCTTTCTGAAAATGTTGATAATCATAAAATATTATTAAATTCCATACTACTGACCTATTAAAATTCCATCTGTAAAGCTACTGAATATGCTAATTTAGTGCACTGTTAAAATCTAAGTAATGTTGCTTTCTGTTTATTCATATCTGTTTTACCAAAATGTCCTAAAATATAATAAATTGTAACGATATAAACCGCGTATACTAATGTCTTCAATTACATCCCAACATTTTGAAAACTTTACAGAGTTCTTAGTTTATGGGTGACTGACAGTAAAGGAAATTTGATAGATCTACCTCCATCAAAATAAGACAATAAATACAACTACCCACATACAAAATGTAGTGGACCACAGACCACAGACCATGTAATTTTAAGGGTGATTGTACATACTAAATTACTGCGTTACTGTTTCAGTTTAAGTAAGGTCCCCACTGAAAACCAGCGCCATGGTTTACCGTGGCAACATGCTGAGTGGGGATCCCTTTTAACGTCTTCTTTGTTATTTTTAGTGTGTTTTATTTATTATCCACTCGTCAGTGACGACAAAAATGGCGAAAAGTCGTTGTCTGTGGAGCCCAGTTCGGGCCTTGTCACCGACAAGGGTTGCCAGGCCACCGATTGGTAAGAAACTACACGCACAACGGCTGCTCCATCGTCCTATTTCACTAGCGGTATCGGGCTTCGCCACAGATGCGGCCGGTTGATAAAATGTTAAAATCGGGTCTGGCCACTCACGAGGGGTTATATGATTTGGCGTTAAATAAATGTTTTTTTATTTTTTTTCTTTCTAAATTGGTTAATTCGACTAGTTAATCATTACACAAGTATTTTCAAAATAAAATCAAAACCTAAAAATTACAGGTTTTGGGAGCACTATTATGAAGTCGAAGTCGGCATGCTTCGCCGTTTCTCATTTTCACCACAAGAGCAGAACCACCGCGTCAGCCACATCATCGTGAACCACAAATACGACCGCGTGGACATGAAAAACGACCTGTCCTTGCTAAGAGTGGAGCCAGCCATGTTGTTCAGCCGATGGGTCCGGCCTATATGCTTACCTGGGCCGGGGACTGCTGGTTCGGATTGGTTGTGGGGACCACCACCGAAGACGCTTTGCACGGCCGTTGGTTGGGGAGCTACCGTTGAACACGGGCCTGATCGTAAGAACCTATACGTTTGATCCTACCTTTGTCTTGTCTTCATAGTCTTTTCCCCAAAATGTGCCACGGCTTAAGAAGCATGGGACGCCTACTAAGTAACGAACTCCTAAGATTTGGTACAGGCACTAGTATTGATAAAGCGTCAGATATATTCCGACTTCACTATGCTCATATCATTTACTTTATGTAGCAGTGGCTAAATGCAAAGCAACAAAAAAAATCACTTGGGGTCGATCGGTAAAACACACGGCTGCGGTCTTAAGTTCAATCCCCGGCTCGTACCAATGAGTTTTTCAAAAACTTATGTACGAAGTATCGGTGGATATTTACTGCTTCGCGGCGAAGAAAAACATCGTGAGAAAACGTGCATATATATCTTTGAAAAAAATTAAGGGTATAGGTAGATATGTGAAGTTTCCAACAAGATTTGGTCAGCATTGGGGAAAATCGACACGTCTCATGTCAATACAATACAAAAAAATTAAACCAATAAGCGGCTAAAAGTAAAATATCAAATAATATTTCGTACATAAATATCTGGTTTATAATAGACGCTAAATAGAATTCGTCTACACAAACGTGGGTGATTATGATTAAAGGATCGAATTCGTTTCTTGGATGAGTACTGTAGGTAAGTGTAGCCTTAGAAAATGTAAATTCATGACATGATCAAAGCATGTATAAATTTGAGGACTACTTATAATTAATCAATCATATTTCTTTGAAATGAATTTTCTGCACAAGTACTTACGTTACCTGAAACTCGATTTATTTAGGTCATAAATATTTCAGTTCAGATTTATGTTTCCTGTTCCTAAAACTTCTGTGAAATGGATATCCACAAATTTTATACCCGCCAAAATTAGTAAAAAATCTGATATTTTCTCACGCATACTGACGAGGTAAAAGTATGACGACGTTGCGTTGGCTCTAAAATAAAAATTTGCTTGAGAAAAATCATTTCACTACAGTTTAGTATGCTTTTCTTTTACTAACGCATGACGAACGAAAAGTACATAGGTAGTACACGCGGATCAGTTATCGTAGCTTATTATTTAGCATTTGTCCAGAGGTGCGCGCGTTACATATGCATTGCTGAACGTTCAATTATTTTTATCGACCATACGGATGGCCACCTGTCGATGGTTTTAGCCAATTACTATAAAATATCTATATTTTTATATTATTTCAACTGGTTTTAACGGTTTGAAAGTCATATTGCGCTTTTAAATTAACATTTTCTACTATAAAAAACAGATCAATACCAAATATGCCGATTAATATTTTATCTTTCATCTTTCCACCCTAAAATACCTTAAACCTAATCGCTAAATGCGTGAATGAACTCTCATCAAACAGCCTGTTCTAAATATAGTTTCCCGGAAATTGCGCTTTAAAGATATTCATGTTACAGCTGATCATATGCGGGAAGTGGAAGTTCCGGTATGGGAGAAATGCAAGCATCGTGAGGATAGAGCAGGGAAAGAAATATGTGCCGGTCTTAGTGAAGGAGGAAAGGATGCTTGTCAGGTTTGTACACGATAAACTGAATAAGTAATACTAGGGATCCACTACTGCGAGACATCATACTGAGTGGAGACCTTTTTGGGGCAATTCACATGTAAATTTTAATGTTAATGTAACCAAGCAATTTTTGTTTTTTGACTACTTTTAATTTAGTATTCTTATTCTTAGCTAAGTCAGTTAGTCAAGTCAAATAGCAATAAAGCTTGTAAAAATAGACAAAATGAGATAAGATTTTATAAAATATACTTAGCACGCAGGTTGAAGGTATGGCCTGCATTTATGCCTACCGAGACTATCGATACCCAATATTGTTGTAGATTCTTACAAATTATCTGCAACGTGCTTGCGTGTAATGGGTGGATTTTCGTTTATTTTCTATACCTATTTGTGACTCAAAATATCACAATTAAGGATTTATTACTTCAAAATATATAACAAATTTTACTGGTCTGAATCTGTGTAAATCATCCTTCATATTATGTAGAATAAAAATAACAATTCAATAAAATACTTTAGTTTCTAAGGACATGGTATATTTTTAGCTGTCCTTGTATAGATGCCACACAATAAGTTAAGAACACGCCTACAGCGTCATATATCGACGTGATATTGTCCGTATGATTTCGATACGAGAATTCTTTTCACTCATTTTTACTGTACATGTCTGCTGATTTTTGTTGACAGCTGCTTTCAGTCGATTGAAACCCGATATATGTATGTTATTTTTCCTGTATCAGTCATGCAATAAAATATGTGCTTGTGGTTTCCAAATAAACATTAACATTTATAAAATGGAAAAGCTTTCAGTTTTTTTCTATTTTCTTTCAACTTAATTTTCAAACTTTATCAAATGGTGCATTATACGATTAATTCAAATTCCATTTATAAGTTCACTTTCAATTACGAGAGTATAATGATAAATATGTACTCGTAAGTACTGTTCCACCGTATGCCTTCGAGATACGTTAAAAAGTGTATACACATTTATGCCTTTCACTGTACTATAAAGCTAATCTGATTGTCGTGTAATCCAGGGCGATAGCGGGGGACCACTTCTGTGCAGAAACCCGCAGAATTCGCAACAATGGTACATAGCCGGGATCGTAAGTCACGGGGACGGTTGCGCTCGTAAAGACGAGCCCGGGGTTTATACTCGGGTCAGTCTTTTTGTAGAATGGATTCGGTTTCATATATGTAAGTAACGAATATTGTATCACAATTAATTTATTGATTTTATGGGTTTTTACATGTTCCGGCATACTTATTTAAATTTACTTATTTTATATACATTAATATTGTATCAGTAAAGCCATACATCACTAGAGCTTTTAAAAATGTAGAAATGCACAACCATATTAATATCCACCTACGCCTACGGTTCTTTGCTTGCCTTGCGCTATTCATAAAAGCTTCGAAGAGTGTTAAAGTTTAAATTAGCACTAGATGCAAGCGAGAATGGCATTAACGGTCATATAATTAGATTTTTCTATTTGATATATATGCGGTAGACTAAATACTTTTTATGTCTTACTACTTTTTCAGTTTCAAAATCACTTCCTAAAATTCAGCCTCTACCAGAATGCCCCGGCTTCAAGTGTGTAACCGGTTTATTTAAGTGTCTACCAAACAAACGAGTCTGTGATAAGATTATTGACTGCCTAGGTGGAGAAGATGAGGCTAATTGTGATTCAATGAGATCTGTAGAAGAACCAAGAGTCAAAGATACTGACAATATTGGTATAGATAATAGTTCAATTGCTAATAACGATTTAAAAATACCAAGAGAATCAAGTAGCACAGATAATGATTTTATTAAAGATCTTCCATTTGCCTCCACTTTGGAAATGTCAAGCGCTAAAAGTTCAGAATCGGAAAGTAAAGAAGACGACTCAAATGAAAACACAACCCAAGATCCCGTGACAACGTCATTTAATACGGACACCGAAAGCATTCGTGGAGATACTCCAATGTTATCGTCTTCCGAATCTAAAATGAGAGCTTCAAATAACGATGATGTCGAAGACGAAAAAAATCATTCTTTAAGAGAATCTGATATACCAGGAGACTCGGTTTTTACAAACGAAACAACTGAAGACTTTGAGACTTCAACAATTATATCCACTTTTCCAATCGAAGATGAATTTGAAACAGAAACTACAGTCGCGCCACATATCATAAAGAAACAAATACCCGATGCACCTACAACGGAAAATACAGTCAAAACAAGTATTCCTATTAAATCACTTCTTAATAAAACCAATGAAGGACAACAAGGAATTGAGCCAAAAATATTGGATGACCCACAGTTACCTACAACGACAATTACTACTACATTAAGTCCGCGAAATTTAAGTTTTCCAATTTTTTCAACCAGTGATACCGAATCGCCTGGGAGAGAACTATCTAGTGATGCCTTAATACAAACAATAGAAAATATAGTTTCATCGAAATTTCAAGCTGTGAAGACGAAGAAGAAACATGTCACACCGAAAGAGTATAATTGTAGAAAGTAAGTTGTGCTTTTAGTACGATGTATCATTTCATGTGATTTAAGTCTTTGATCGATAAAATGCTAATTAAAATAAATTGATAGAATTTTACAGAACATTCCATATCACCAACGTTGCGATCATAAAGCGGACTGTGAAGATGGCACTGATGAAATAGAATGCTCTTGTGTGGATTACCTACGAGCAATCGATAATAAATTAATATGTGATGGAGTTTACGATTGTTTAGATGGCGAAGATGAAATCGATTGCTGTGAGTTTCAGATAATTACATTACAATATATCGTTTTACAATCTATTTATTAGGAAGAAATATTCCTAAAAGCTATCTTTTTTGACATTTCAGATGGTTGTGACAGTGATCATTTCTTGTGCCATCACAGTACAATTTGTCTTCCTTTGAAATATGTTTGTGATGGGACGCCACAGTGTCCACTAGGAGAAGACGAATTGAATTGCTGTAAGTTATTTTATTTTCAAACGGGGCTTTTGAAAGCTCAAATGGAATTACCACCTTTCAATAGAGTCGTATAAACTGATTGACGAACACTCAACAGTTACTGTTAAATTCATAAACTGACTACAACATTGAGATGTTGTTTATATTAAATATGTAATTATAGAATTATAACTAACGTGAGACTCAAACATATTTAAATATTTATCACACGGGAAATATTTATCCATGATGAGGATCCTCTAAATGGATCGAAATATGTCGAGCAATTATCGACTTAAATTACGTGAGTAACCCGTGTGATAAATATTTAAATATGTAATTGTCCAAATTTCAGATGCACTCTCTAACGGTCAGAACGTTCTATTTGATTTTGATGGAAGTCCTCAAATTAATCTTGAAGGGTATTTAACAAAAAAACAAAGAAATGATTGGCACATCTTGTGTGAAGATAATCTATCAATAGCTCAAAAAGAACTGGAAGCAAACCACGTTTGCCGATATTTAGGTTTTAGGTATGGTTTCATTTTATTTCCATCAAATCAAAAACAAATGTATAATTTATTTATTTAATGCGTTAGTTCAGTGCCATTAATGTAAACAATAAACATGTTTTCAGTTCGGCTAACAGATATCAAGTGAAATACATCAATATCAAAGAAAATGATAGGCTGAGGTCAACGATTAGCGAGAGAACCAAACGAAACTCCTTAGAAACGGCTCCAATTAAATTTATGTATCGGCAAGCCAAAGAAAATAATGAAACAGCCAGACATCTAGTTTTAAATGAACATCAAGTTATAAAAGAGGAATGCGTACCTAATATTACAAAGCTCTGTATGTCGCTGTATGTTTTCTGTGATTCTTCGCTGATTGACAATCTTGATAGCTCGCAAGAACTTCAATTACTCCGATCAGCCAACACTGGTGGTAAACAAATGTGGCCATGGATTGCAAAAGTATATACAGAAGGACATTACAGGTGCACTGGAATTTTATTGGATCTATCATGGGTATTAGTAAGCCACTCATGCTTGTGGGACTCTGTGTAAGTATCATTAATATTTATAGTTCAATTATTTACAAGTTTAAAAGTCGACTAAGGGATTAAAGTGTCTCTGACCATTTATTTAACGAAGATTGATGATGGGGAACAAGCAGCATCATTATAGTGGACACACTACTGTGATTGCCAACCCGCTTGCCCAGCGTGGCGATTATGAGCATTTACCTTCTTATGCGTCCATACGCATAGGCTAAGGAGAGGCCGTTGTTGAGCAGTGGACTCATGTAGGCTGATAATGTGTATAAGTTTACAAGCTGTGCCGGGGCATATGCCCGCAACAATAGAAACAGCGTTGCGTTGGCAGGTTGCCAAGATATAATGTACTAAATATTAGTACAATTTATCTGTTCTTCTATTTAAATAAACACAGGTAAATTTAAATTATAAGCACCGGCATAAGATATAGTTAAAGATCGATTTTACAGTGACATTCATATATCACGGCCACCACAAATATTATTTTGTGTATTATTTTAACCTATTATTAATTTTAGTTTAGGATATCACTACATAACCGCAGTTTTGGGATCGCATAGAACTTTAAAAGCAAGCCACGGTCCCTATGAACAAGTTCACAAAATTGATGGGAAAATGGAGTTATATCACATTCGAGCCACTCTTCTGCACTTAGGGCAACCGGCAAGATATTCAAATTTGGTCAAGCCTATGACGCTTCCTTACATGTAAGTTTTTAAATTAATAAGAGTTTCACATAATCACCAAGGATCGGACAAACGCCCGTCATTATGAAAACATACCCCTGTTCCGTACAGTAGACACTTCCTTGTCTTATAAATTATAATGTTAACATAATATTTTCTTAAGATTTTTTTTATTTATTGATATATGCGATGTTTGAACAGTTTTAGTATGAATAACTATCGCGGTAACAGAAAAATATATTATACACTGAATAGATCAAAATTCAATATCAAAAATTCTAAATCGTTTTTTGGTTACAACTATGGTGTGTCAAGTAAAAAAAGGATGTCCTAAATAGATACTTTGTGTCAGTGTTATTAAAATATCTTATAAAATAAAATATATTAATATCATAAGATAATGAAGTCTCTACTGTACGGAACAGGGTTATGTTTTCAAAATGACGGGCGTTTGTCCGATCCTTGATAATCACCAAATTAAAAATTAAAAAAAACCGACTTCACCGATTTCTCCAAGATCCCCGATTTGTTTCCATCATTGTTTTCCTATCATTAAATCCTACTTTCTGAATGCAAATGCTTGTAAATGAATTAAAATTACCAAAAGCGCCATACATGTAGGTACCTATAACATTTGAGGAGATCCCTCGATTTCTCCAAGATCCCATCATCAGACCCCAACTTGGTGCTAACGGGACCATCTCGGGGTAACGTTCGATTACAAAAAAAAACAAATTGGTTCACGATTCTCGGAGATATCGGGTAACATACATATAACAAAAAAAATCTCTTGAATTGAGAACCTCCTCTTTTTTGAAGTCGATAAAAAAAGAGCTTTAAGATGATATTTATGTGCTTTTGTCTCTTCAGTAAGGAAATCGAAGAAGAGGATAAACACACCGTATGTGTAACAGTCGGTCAAGATGATAATAACAACACTGTAAGCGTTTTTCTAAAAGAGAGTAGAGAAAACTGTTCGTCTCAATATAGATGTTTTGTGCGTGATATGAAAACAGAAATTTGTCCGGTAAGCATCTGACCAATATCCATTGTTTTATTTTAAGCAGCCCAATTCTAAAAATATGGTTTATATTTCAGGAAGGTATGACTGTACGTCGTCAATGGGCAGGTCTTATAAGCTGTCATTCGGAATACGGCTGGCATCCAGTGGCGTCGTTTGTCGACGACCGAGGCGAATGTGGATTAGGTGACACAATTTTAGCAAGTAATTTGGAAAACTTGAGACACGAACTTAAATTAAACATTGGTACGTATTTATTTTGGTTTCTTTGTAAAATTTCTTAGTTCTTAAAGTACTATTATATACAAAATATCATTTGATATTTACAAGTGATTTACGGTGAAGGAAAACATCGTGAGGAAACCTGCATACATCTGCGAAGAAATTCAAGGATGTATGTGAAGTCCCCTAACACGTACTGGGCCAGCGTTGGGACCACGCAAAATAGGCACGTTTGATGTCAAGTTGCGAAAAAAATGGCCAGAATACAACAACAACAACATTATATACCTACTACTGGACTGGTGCAGAAATACAATATAGTTCTCAATTATAGTGGTTCTAGTCATTTTGATCAATACTGATCTGATCACTGTCATCATTATCTTCGTAGCGAGTGTGCCGGTGTCTTTATTGCTCAAATTGTTTATTTAGTTCGGCACAATTGATACTCAGGGTTCCACTCTGGGGCCGTTTTTATTTATTAAGAAAAAAATTATAAGCCGGGACGGCTTACAAAACAGTGGTAGAATTAGGAATGACACTAAGTTACAGTTTATAATGAACCATAATTGTTGTAATTGTTTTACCAGCAAAGTTTAACGCAACTGAACAAGAAGCTGACGAATGCCACGGTTACCGATGCCGACGCGGGCAGTGCACAGACTTGAAGCAAGTGTGCGACGGGGTGAAGGACTGCGCTGACGCTGGCGACGAGACAGAGGTGGCGTGTGAGAGGAAACAGAGGATTTGCAGGGATGATCCGTATCACGGAGGATGTGGTAAGCTTAATTCATTACTTCAGAAGATTTGATTAAATAACGGAACTTTGATCCTTAATAGTAGATAGTTTTTTCCTTCCATACTTGTATGAATGTCTTTTTTAAATAATGCAGCCAATACAATTCACATTAAAATGCTGTAAAAATAGTTTCATTATTTTTTGGATCAGTGTACCTACTTAAAATAATCTAAATCGCGGAATTGCGGGCTATAATTACTTACCCAACGTTACCATAGTTAAATTAATTAGCGTTCCCAACATTCAGGCACAACAAAAGTCAAGCAGCCTTTCATTCAGTGTTTAATCTAGCCTTCCGTCTGATTTCATTATGTCACATCGTTTTGATGTCCTTCTCTGAACCGGATTAAACGCTCCCTAAGTGGAGCGTAGTTATGCAGATATATATATACATCTGTTGTTGTATGTTAATTCATTTCGGTATAGTTATTAAAACTTTTGCCGACTATTTGAGTAGATATAACTGTTAAATAGAGCCCGGTTTGGGTTTTATAATACAATGTTTAAACTTGCCCGGAGCTATTTTGTCTTTCAGTAATAAACAGTATATTATATTCGTCTCATAAAGTTATATCAAACAATGATATAATGATGAAAGGATTTCGTCAGATATGACTTTTTTTATTGCAGAATGCAAGACCGGCCAGCTTAAATGCAACAATGGTCGTTGCGTGTCTAAAGAGCTCTTTAAGGATGGAGACGATAACTGCGGTGATGGTACAGATGAACCAGGCCAGACCATTTGCTCAGACTACTTAGCGATGGTCATGCCCTCGCGTCTATGTGACGGCATACGCCATTGCCACGATAGAAGTGACGAGGACCCCAAGTTCTGTAAATGTCACTCGAAGCAGAATCACAGGTAAATAATATTTAGATAGATATGTTTGATGAACAGCATTAGATACCACCCTTCCCTACGAAAAATATAAGTATTTGTTCCAGAATAACTTCTAAACAATTCACCACTGAATATTTATTTCAAACCTATGAAATAGTATATTTCTTGTTGACCTTTTCCTTTACGGCTTTTACAATACCACTATTTCAAATTAATATACAAATAGCTATTTTTTATTCAATAGACACAAATATCCATTCCATAAAAATATCCAGGGTAGCGAATATTGACACTTCAAACTAAGTGGTTCATTTATAATGTTTGTTAGGCTTTGCATCTATGTATTATGATATTAACACTACTTGACAAGAGCTAGTTCCCGTAAGATCGGTTAAGATTAAGATTGATTAAAATATTAATACCTACTAACGATTTATGGGTATGACAACATCTTAAAAATTATCAGTATTTTTTGTGCAATAAGAATATTTTGAGATTAGCAGTGAAGCCCAACGTTTTTGTTTTAGTTTAATTATATGCTGTTTAGTAAATCATGTTTTTTTTTAAATATGGTATAGGTGTGGAGGTAGTTCAAGTAAAGTGGAATTCTGCGTGGCTCACGACATGGTTTGCGATGGAGTACGAGATTGTCCTAGCGGAGAGGACGAGATGTCTTGTCTTGGTCTAACTGCTCAGCTTTCAGCGCCGTAAGTCAAAATATAGTATTGGTGGACCGCATGCATTTTGATAAGACTAAAATCTTAGGCGTTCGATCCTCTATTATGGTCTAATCTAACTGATCGAATGTAATGTACTTTGCGCGTAGATTTTAATAAGTCAAAAATGTATTTCCCGATTAATAATACTCTATTAGTTTACTAAAACGCTTTGAAGAACATTCTACCTTCATATTTTAAAGACAAACGGGTCTTAATCGCGTAAACTTACGTTTAATTATATCCTGAC